>JARQZK010001587.1:0-15000 GCA_030704885.1 Cynegetis impunctata
TATATATATATATATATATATATATATATATATATATATATATATATTTATATATATATATATATATATATATATATATATATATATATATATATATATATATATATATATATATATATATATATATATATATATATATATATATATAACTTTTTGATGATTATTAGCAATAATAGGCTTGGTGAATCTCAAAAAACTCGATTTTATTGAAAAGTTGACGTTTCGCCACGACATTCTTGGCTTTTTCAAAACTTTTGAAAAATTGAAATTTCTTTGACATTTATTGATTTGAAAAAATTTGAATAGTTAAAAAAGACTAATGTTTCATAAAAAAATTTTCGCACATTACGTGGGTGAAGGTTTCTGTGGTTTCCCTTACCATCTAATAATAACAGATTTGAATGTTAATATTGGACTGAATAGCACGTAATTAATAACAGAGAAAAAAATTTTTATGAAACATCAGCCTTTTTTACCTATTCAAATTTTTTCAAATCAATAAATGTCAAAGAAATTTCAATTTTTCAAAAGTTTTGAAAAAGCCACGAATGTCGTGGCGAAACGTCAACTTCTTAATAAAATCGAGTTTTTTGAGATTCATCAAGCCTGTTATTGCTAATAATTATCAAAAAGTTAAAAATAGTTCACAGGCAACAAGATTTCAAATAAATATATATATATATATATATATATATACATATATATATATATATATATATATATATATATATATATATATATATATATATATATATATATATATATATATATATATATATATATATATATATATATATATATCTATATATATATATATACATATACATTTAACTCTTATTCTTACGGTGCTGATATTTTCATTTCTCGTTTTAATATAGTTTTGTATGGTATGTATTGTCAAACTGCGAATGCTGTATTCGGTTTACTACCTGTTTGTATTCCGATTGTCTTAAATAAATAAATAAATAAATGAATAAATATATATATATATATATATATATATATATATATATATATATATATATATATATATATATATATATATATATATATATATATATATATATGTTGATTTTCAGGTTCTCGCGGAGATAATCTGGTTGTCTGGTTTCCCGGGTTTGTATCCGCGTATGGGCTTCGTCTTCGTTGAAGTCTGCTCGACGTTTCGGCAAAATCACTGAACACGTTCAGTGTATTCATTCCGACCAAGAAGAGCTACCTGAAGATGGCAAATGTGATTTTGCCGAAACGTCGAGCAGATTTCAACGAAGACGAAGCCCATACGCGGATACAAACCCGGGAAACCAGACAACCAGATTATCTCCGCGAGAACCTGAAAATCAACATTCCAGCGAAATATTATTTTGTATAGTGTACATAGAATATAATTTTTTTCTAATATAGATGTAAAGAAATAATATTGATATCTACTAACTGCCTATTTTCACAAATTCCTGAATGTTTATTTCTCAATAGAGACGAAATATTAATTTAACACTGACTCACCTGAGTGACTGTTGCTATAAGGAGACTAGATCTAGGAACCGCACTGTTCAGAACTTGAAATGTGAGAAATCTATCTTGGTGAGTAAGACCAAAACTTTGTACTACGCCACCAGTTAGATCTTGCAAGGCTCTCGTCGTTGATCCTTGAGACAAACATTCATAACTACCATAATATCTGAAGAGAAACATATAAATGAATAAAATGAAGTTAACACATCGATTATGGAAAGTAAATTCTGTGAAGTATGCGGGTTCAGATTTAGATGAGAAATTGAGTTGAAAAAGTAATTTCCATCATATGTAGCCAATTTTATATAATATTGTTACAAGATATTTTCAAAACAGCATCCATTTATTTTTGCTATATGATACCAGACTGGGGTGGTACATTAAACTCGCTGGTGTATAATACTATTCAATTCAATCATTAGATACATACTTTATTTATTTATTATTTTTAATTATCGGTTCTTCCTTTTATAATATAAAAATACTTTTATAAAATTAAATGCGTGAGCCCGTTGAAAATCCTGAGTGGGTTGATGTCTGACCAATGATTCTATGAAGTGTTCCTTGATATTATGGTATTCAGAGGGCATGAAATATAATTATTATTGTTAAGACAATACTAACAATTTGCCACAGATTTTTATCAAGTGTTCTCAAATCGATAGATTTCAAATCATCTGATCTTTTTTTGAAAATATCTATTTCAATATATTTTATTATTGCAACTACTGCTTGTAGCAGAGTTATCTTACAAATATGTTTATGCAGGTATATTATTTGTTAACTCACTTGGCATAGGCTTTTTCTAATAATGCGGCCCAAAACTCTATGCTATTTGTACTATGTAGGTAAACCAGTCTTCCTTTGTGGGTTGGTAGTTTATCATCAACAACTATTTCTTTCCATTCTCCAAAATGCCAAAACCGAAACCTGTAAAACAATAATAAGAATTTTTTCAACTAATTATTTTTTAGCAAGATGATTCTATTCATTAGTAGATTCAATTCTCTCAAAAAATATTTCATAGAAACTAAAAGTAACAGGGATAAATATTTGAAAAGAATAACTAAAATTGTCTGGTCATGTGGTTAAAATATTTTAATGTCCTCGAGGGGACTTTAAATATTAATTTACCAGTGCAACCTAAAGTATTTTTAAAGAATATTGAAAATAAAGTCAAACATATTAGGAATTGGCACAACCAAAAGGAAATCATAAAATTATATTTAACCAGAACTGCAATACATATTACTAGGCCAAGCTACAGAGATTTTTTCATGTAAAAAGTGTTAGAAGAAAACCAGCTCCGCCATTGTGTGTAAAATAGTTCCACATGATATAGTGATATGTTTTTCACTCGACTTTATTATTTGTGTCTTTGTTATTAACAATTTTATGCAAAAAATAGCTAATACTGGCCGGAGGATCTACGCTACAACTAAAAAAATAACCGAGTTATGAACTTTTGAAAAAACTGCATTTTGGCTGGTTTTTTCCCATTTTCCCTTAGACTGAGGGTCTAATTGAGTCGTCCGACCTCTCACTTTTTTCGTCTTTTCATTTTCTACAATAAGTCTATTGACACCATCACGATTACTCTGATAGTTTCAATTTTATAAGCGAAAAACTTAAAAAAACGCGATTTTTTGCATAAAATTGTCAATAACAAAGACATAAATAATAAAGTCGAGTGAATAACATATCACTATATCATGTGGAACTATTTGACGAACAATGGCGGAGCTGGTTTTTTTCTAACACTTTTTGCACAAATTGCTCACTCTAAATCTCTGTAGCTTGGCCTATACGGTTCATTAGCCCAGAGGATAATTATAATAACTATGAAAAATTTGAGAGAAATTTTATCGAATATTTCTGGGAGGACCAAGAGAAAGTAAGACAAAAATTTTTTAGGGGCGATATAATTATAGTCAAATTTGGAAATTTGTTGGTTATGCAACAAAATTATATAATTTGATCAAAGAATAAGATGCAATCATTCCAGAAAAGGGTATTATGAAATGTATCTTTACATAGTGCAATAGAGAGAATAAGTAATATATAAAGTATAATTAAATAAATTATTCAGATATGTTCAAATGAATTCATCACAGCGACGATGAACCAATTTAAAAAAAATTTCACCAACATGGAACGATGCCCTAAAAAGCAGAAAATAACTTAATTACATATATATTATTATATGCGTTACCGCCTGATATGTCTGAATTCGCTGCCAAGCCAGAATAAGATTCCGTTATTAATTAAGCTGCCTGCAATGCTAATTATTATTGTGCTTCTGATAGAACAGTAGGTAGCGCATATAATAATATATGAGCAATATTTTTCATTGTTGGTGTTAATATACATACATAATGAGTATGGTAGTAAAAAACTACTATAGTATCATCAACGCTAATGTAGCTGACTTGAAAATGCTTCAGGTCGCACAAAATGAATTTCTGAAAATTTTCTTCAACAAAAACTTCAGAAGACCAAGAAAAATATTGTACAAATACTTGAAATTATTGAATATCGAGAAAATTGTCAAATATGATATAGTATCAAACTTATGAATAATATCAAATCTAATACTATAGACATTGATTGCAATAGACATTGCATTGAATAGTGATGTTCATACATATAATACAGGGATGAACAAAATATACATATCGTACCATCCACAGTCAATATTGGTATAAAAAAAAATCACATAGTAGGCAGCGTCATGGTACAATGAGAATCCACGACACATCAGGAATATACCACAAAAAAGAAATTCTCCACTTGTGATTGAGAAATATTTGCCTAAGAAACAACATGTCAAGTATCCGATTTGTACATTTGCAGTTGTTGTTTTATTGAAATTTTGTTATTTGATATAGATTGTAAGAGCTTTTGGGTTCATAAATAAAATTAAAAAGTGCCGTATTATAGTGAAACTTTTGGCTACAAGAATTTTAATAATTTTTTGTATAAATAGTTAGGTTGTTTATTTAGTTAAGAATGTTAGTTTTTTTAGTTAAGTGTACTAATCAAACTGCCACTATTTTCGATGTTTGTTTATCGGAGTATTCTTTAAAATCTAGTACGCGATCTGCTCGTTTCGTTACATAATGGTAAGCGCGACCTCTTCCTAAGACACTACCAAAAATTCCACGATTATCCCCTAACTCCTAATTGTTTAAGAGTGGATTTCATCATCACCTTAGCAGTATGAAATGATGACTTCTAGACGCAAATACTTGAATAGGTACGTTAAAAAAATTTAACCAACACATTTATATTTCTATAATTTTTGATGATTTTCCTCGAGATCCATGCGTTTCTATTATCAGATCATAACATACAAATGTGGCTCCATCGGCGGATCGAATCCCGGCCGGACCAACGAACTAATGCGGAGCCACCTTTCGGAAGGCAATGGCAAACCACCGAGGAGTATTCTGCCTAGTAAAGTCTCTCTATAAAGACGTTCGGAACCGTCATAAAACTGTGGGTCCCTTCTATTCGTGTATCACTGTATCACCCACAACACAAATAGTTGTAGAGAGGTCGCCTGCACCCGAAACCAGGTAAGTCACTTGAAGAAGAACATACAAATGAAAATAGAATCTCCTGCTATTTTGAAGTCGGTTAGAAATAACGAATTTCAGAATAGGTCGAAAACACTGTTTATATAGGTACCTCTACGATGTTGAATTATTTGGTTGGTTTAAAAAATCAAAATAACTATCTCGTTATGAATAATTTCAATTTTGAAAATAGATGTATCTACGCTGAGTAGAATATATGTTGAATCTAGTTAACAGTCTCAGATATCGGAATATCTAATAATAAATGACAATTACTTTGCAATCGAGAAAAATTATGCAAAGAGACTGTAATTGTAAAACTGATTGACAAAGTATTAACTGCTTGATTTCATTGAAATCTTTATACATGTTCCATGGTAATCATTAATCAGATCAGACAAAAGAATTGAATCAATCACAAAACTAAAAAAAATAACATAATTTCACATGAAGCTCAACTTGAAATATTAATAATTAACGTAAGACTTTCTTATCATAATGTGAGAACTGGGTGAGAGTAGCGATTAGTAGAATAAGAAGTACGTTCGGTTTTGAGCAGAGGAAGTAATTGTTGGGTACCACTGCCTGTTCATACACCATTGTCGGGTTTTATTTTTATTTGCACCAATTAAAGAAATAGACCCAATTATGTTAAAATAGCCCCTACATCATGCGTGCTCAGGGAGATTGTACCCACTAGATAAGAAGATGTAAGTCTGTTTCTTGCTTGGAACTGGGTGGCGCCTGTTTTTTATGATCTATTTATCTGCGCGAGTATCATATAACGTATAATTGGCATATAATTTGAGGTTATTCTGAAAAAATAAACTAACACTGATCTAGAGGTACCATCTAATTATGCTCATTCAGAGACAGATATAGATTTGAGACAAAAAACATTTGAGAATCTGATTTGAATTCGGATAAGCTTATGTCATTTTCAAATAGGTGATAAAACTCGTTGCTGTAACAAATTTCTGATATTTTACTATCGAACGAACGAATTATTCAACTAATTATGAAATGCGGTACGAGCCTTCAATGAAGTACTAACTTGCAGATTCTTAACACCCTAAGTCAATAAGGAGGAAATGTGGAGGTGACCAAATCCTAAAAACCTACGAAAAAACATGAAATTTTTTCATTGAAATAGAAGTATTTGGTTTAAATCGTTGAAATGCCTTATATTCAACTCAATATTCATCAACTCTCGTAATCAATCTGCAGAAGTATTGGAGGTGCGCAAATCTCTGCAAAAAAATAGCGGCGGTGCTGATGAGCCCCAAATAAGAACAGACTGTCTATCATCTCCATTGATTGTGATAAACAACTTAATGTTTCTAACATACGCCGTCCAAGGTATATGGAGGCATTTCGATGTTTGGTGAACTCGTATAACCAGCTCCGCTAGGAGGTTTGTTTGATTAGTTTCAAATAAATGTCCTAGTTCACCTCATTTTATTGCCACGAACGTGTATCGATAACACGAAGAATTCTGTTTTATATATATATATATATATATATATATATATATATATATATATATATATATATATATATATATATATATATATATATGTTTTGTATCATTTAGATATCGTTCACGCTCCAGTTGAGTGTGGCCAGTTGGTATAATGTCACTGCTAAAAATCAGCTTGGGAGTATTGATATTTCACTTTTTAGACAATTGACGGATACGTAAATGAATTAATGAATATAATTTCAATCAGTGTGGCAGTGGAAAATTTGAAGAATTCTATGTTTCTCCCCTTTTTTCTTTAAAATATAAATGATAGATAACTAGTTAAAACGGAAACTCAACTCCTGTAAGTGAAATATTATTTTATCAAATGTATGGGCTTCTAATTATCTAATATCTTGTAGCGCTACTGATGATCAGACAAAGCAATCTCGCGGTCATCTCGAGGTGAAGAAAAAAATCACTTGTTTCATTGCTGCCTTCCCAATAAGGGGGCATACATTAATTACGTGAGGTGTTTAGGGAGGGGAGGGGATCGAGAAAAATCTCACTCAATCTCACGTGAGGGAGAGGGTGGTCTTTTCGCAAGAAACTGTATAAAATTGCGAGAAAACTGGGTTAACTTGAGTAAAAAATATTTCTCCACTAAAATAAAGCTGAATCATTCATAAAAATATTCATCGCGGTTTAATTATGCACTAATGGAAGAATTTATTAACTATAAATAAATTCATTTAGTTGGAAACAATTTATTCATTTATTAAACATGAAAAAGTATTTGTGTAATATTATTCAATAAATATTTATTAATATTTATTAACAATAAATACTTTTTTTGGAGTAAATATTTCTTCTTCATATACGGCACGATGTGAAAATTATTCAGAAAAAAATAATGCCATAACCTTTTATAATAAACATACGATGCACTAATAATTTTCACTGAAAAAAAAAGTGACTTATCACAATCATTGTTTCATAATTAACTCAATATTTTTCACATTTTTATAAAATATTACTGATATACTTGAACTGATAGAATTAGTACAGATTAACCTATTCATATAACGAATAAGCATTTTAAAAAATCTCACATGAGATTCGAGGGAGGAATAGAGAGGGTCGAGCAAGACTCACCAAGGGACCGTAGTCAATGGATGCTCCCTTACCTATTTTAGATTTTTAGATTACTAAAATAATTCAGCAAAGATATCGTTTTCAATTATATATATGTATATATATATATATATATATATATATATATATATATATATATATATATATATAAATTTTTGATAATTATTAGCAATAACAGACTTGGCGAATCTCATAAAACTCGATTTTATTAAAAAGTTAATATTTCGCCACGACATTCGTGGCTTTTTCAAAACTTTTGAAATATTGAAATTTCTTTGACATTTATTGATTTGAAAAAATTTGAATAGTTAAAAAAGACCACTATGTTTCATCAAAAATTTTTTCGACTGTGGCCATTCTCTGTCATTTATTACGTGCAATTCAGTGCAATATTAACATTCAAATCTGTTACTATTAGATGGTAAGGGAAACCGCAGAAACCTTTACCCACGTAATGTTTGAAATAGGTTCAAATTATTTAGATTTTGAAAAGTCAAAGAATAGGGTACTATTTTTTTTTTTTTTTGGACTGGGGTCGTTGTGGCTCGGTTAGCCTTCCGGGAACTGCGACCATAGGGTACTATTTATCTTTTTTTCAAAAATTTATTTATTAATGCTGTAGCCGTCTTCAGTTATTTATTACGTGCTATTTAGTCCAATATCAACAGTCAGGTCTGTAGATTACTTGTTATTTTGGAAATCACATGTTCTAAACTATACTTCCTTTTTAGAAAAATTGAAAATTATAGATGTTTGGATTTTGTCTATGAAGATGAGTTGTTATGGTTAGAGTTTGCTTTTTGAATTATTTTGTTTTGATTTATGTTGTTTATTAGAAAAATTAAAGAATTAAATCTGCGTATATTGAACTTCATTTAAATTTTTTTGAATATGTAACATTTCTAAAATTTCATTGCGTCTTTGATCTTTCTCTATTTCTAAACTTTTTGTGCTATTAAAGTTGAAACTATGATTCTCATTGTTTTTATGTTTGATTTGTCCTGTGGTTTGTGTTTCTTTTTAAAGATAAATCCAACAATCAAATATTTTAAACCTACTTTGTACAATACGTGGGTGAAGGTTTCTGTGGTTCCCTTCCCATCTAATATCACAGACCTTACTGTTGATATTGGACTAAATAGCACGTAATTAATAACTGACGACGGCCACATTCGTAATGAAAAATTTTTTGAAAAAAAGATAAATAGTACCCTATTCTTTGACTTTTCGAAATCAAAATAATTTGAACCTATTTCAAACATTACGTGGGTAAAGGTTTCTGTGGTTTCCCTTACCATCTGATAATAACAGATTTGAATGTTAATATTGGACTGAATAGCACGTAATTAATAACAGAGAACGGCCACAACCGAAAAAATTTTTGATGAAACATAGTAGTCTTTTTTAACTTTTCAAATTTTTTCAAATCAATAAATGTCAAAGAAATTTAAATTTTTCAAAAGTTTTGAAAAAGCCTCGAATGTCGTGGCGAAACATTAACTTTTTAATAAATCGAGGTTTTTGAGATTCACCAAGCTTGTTATTGCTAATAATTATCAAAAAGTTAAAAATAATTCACAGGCAACAACAATTCAAATAAATAATTATATATATATATATATATATATATATATATATTTTATATGTATATATATATATATATATATATATATATATATATATATATATATATATTATAAATATATGTATATATATATTATATATATATATATATATATATATATATATATATATATATATATATATATATATATATAATATATATATTAATTATATGTATATATATATATATATATATATATATATATATAATATATATATATATATATATTATAAATATATGTAGAGTTATATATATATCTATATCGGACATCGGAAGAATTCCGAAAATCGGGTTCTAGATGGTCTAAAACGGCTATTAAAACTTCTCTCGCACCTGAATGTTGACTTTCGTGCAATAGTCTACTATTTTCGGAAAAAAATGACTGGAATGCTCTGAAAACGTGGTCTAGGAGGTCTCAAATGGATATAAAAGCAACCCAAGAATCTCACTATTGACTTGCAATACAGTACAAAAGTGTATTAATCTCAAAGAAAAGATGCCTAAAAATATTATTAAATAAATTTTCAGGCAAACGAACAATATCTTTTTCTACCCGAAATTCCGAATGAACATACTTGCTTCCAACATCTCAACAAGTTAATGACATCCGTTCGTAATGTCTTCTTCGTCACGTAATTGTGAGAGAATAACAATAATTAGACAGATCACCAACGTTGAGAAAGCCATTACGACGAAGATATTCTGACGATATTCCAACAGAAGTTGAGACGAGCATCTCGGAAATAATTTAAAGGTGCTCCGCAGACGAGATACAGAAGTGATGAAAATGTTAATTGTAACACTCTTATTCAACTTGTTCTGTAAATTTTATCTATACAAATTGCAGTTGTAAATCTAGGGCTTAAATAATGCAAACAGTGGCGTTGAAAATTTTACTGTGGAAATATAGAGTTATTTATCCATCTAAAATTGTATTATTGTGCGTGCTCATTACTGTCAGATAGTATGAAGAAAATGTCTGGCAGTATGAAGAAAACATATTATTTGAATCATATGTCAATAAAGTTGTATATAACTCATAGTTGATGATATTATTATTTTCCGAATGTCACAAGATGACCGAGGTTATCTTCATCGACCTGATAGTTATCAAGTTACCTGATACTATTTGCAATACTAAAAATATGTATTATCATCATAAAAAATAATCGAAAAAAGCAAGAAAATATCTGCAGAGAAATAGTTAGTTTTCCGTTCATTAGAAAAATGCTCTGGAAACGTATATTTTTTTAATATTTACTAAAATATCTATAACATTCCATCTCATTTACGTTGGAATCATTTGATAATAATCATTAATGAGTTTCAAGATTTTTCCATATTACTATATCAATTACGAATGAAAACATTGAATCAATATTTTATTTGGCGGCATGTTTAGTGAAAATTAAATTATTTTATTTCACAAAAATATATTATATATATATATATATATATATATATATATATATATATATATATATATATATATATATATATATATATATATATATATATATAGATATATATATATATATATATATATATATATATTATATATATATATATATATATATATATATATACATATATATATATATATATATATATATATATATATATATATCCGTTTTATTTTTCAAAAAAGATTGTTGGTCTTCTTGAAATCTTGTCTTGAACGATCGACCAGTCTGACCTATATACACTCCTTTACATACAGGTCTGTCTGTCCTGTATGTATATTAGTGGGGTCGGTTAACTAAAAATTCTATCAAAATATTTCACATCTGGCAACCACTTCGCTCTTTTGGATTCAGATAGTACATGAGTAGACGAGTTAAAAAAGACCGGGACACAAATTTTTCTGGTCCTCTAGTGGCGTTGATGATGTAATCAATATGACCGCCATAGTTTTGTAACACGCTTTTAAATTTCCCTGTATAACTCGGATTTTTATTGAAATATTAACCAATATTATCAGTAATTATTAATGAGAAGAAAATGCGCTTTTCAATGGTAGAAGTGACATTATTGTCAGCTTTGTTATTATAGAACTAATTGTAACATAATTATTTTTTAAAATTAAATTTTGGTAAATTTTGATACAGTTTGCTAAATATCTCGAAACCTGTTGCATATAGCTGAAAATTGGTGAAATACTTTTTTGTTTGTCAATAAACTAGCTTTCGAACAGTGTATTTGACTTCTATTTTATAACAAACAGTTACTGAAAATGTGCCAAAACAGTGTAGCATTGCACAGTTATGGCAGCAATGTAATTTATATGGGTTCAGTAAAGTGAGCGGCTTTTTGACTGTTTTAGTAGGAAATGTATTTATTTTAATTTTTGGTATATATTAAACAAATCGTAGCTTGTTCAAAGCAATTGGCACTTTCTTTTTCGTTTTAAAATTTTGTTTTGTACATCGTATTCCCATTTTAACAAAATTACAAGATGTACATCTCTTCTGTTTCTTCTCGCGAGACAGTCTTTCGGCCTTTTGACTGTTACATTTATTCCTGCAAAATTTGTGATATTTTGCTTCACCGGCTACAAGTGTCTGTAAAATACCATTTCCAAAGTCCAACTCATTCAAGACTCTAATAGCACTTGGAAGCTCAACATGTTCTGCAAATACTGTAAGATTCTTCGTCGTTGTTAAATAACCTTCATACTTCGGAACTATTAGGCGCTTTTTGGAATGCTTTTGGCATAGCAAACACAGGTCCCATACAAACGGAGCTAACACTGGTATAGTCGTAGCAAAATTGGACCTAGGACCAAGATAGATTTTCGTTTCATGAGTTTTTATGATGCTTGACACCAAAAACTCAATTTCATATATCTATATATATATATATATATATATATATATATATATATATATATATATATATATATATATATATATATATATATATATATATATATATATATATATATATATATATGCTTATGTATTTAAGCGTTGTTTACACGATAATGGGCGCAATTTTGAAGAAATAGGGTTGAAAGTTTGTAAATAGGTAGTTTCGTATGATATCTTAGATGGGATTGTTTTTGGTTCGAATTGGTTGGGTGGTTGACTCCCCTGGGGGGAAAATGAATCTTGTTTACACGATAACGGTCGCAATTTTGAAGCAATAGCGTTGAAAGTTTGTAAATAGGTAGTTTCGCATGATATTTTGGTTCGAATTGGTTGAGGGGTTGACCCCCCTGGGGAGGTAATAAATCTTGTTTACGCGACAGAAGGCGCAATTTTGTAGCAATAGGGTTGAAAGTTTGTATCTAGATAGTTGCGTATAATATCTTGAATGGGATTAGTTTTGGTTCGAATTAGTTGGGGGGTTGACCCCCTAGGGGAAGAAATAAATCTTGTTTGCATGATAAAGGGGGTAATTTAGGAGCAATAGGATTGAAAGTTTGTGTGTAGATAGTTTCGTATGATATATTGAATGGAATAAATGCGAATTGGTTGGGGGGTTGTCCCCCCAGGGAAATAAGTCTTGTTTACACGATACAAGGCGCAATTTTGGTACCATAGGATTGAAACTTTGTATGTAGGAAGATTCGTACGATATGTTAGATGGTATTTATTTCTATATGAATTGGTTGGAGGGTTGACCCCCCGGAGGAGGAAATAAATCTTGTTCACACGATAAAGGGCACAATTTTATAGAAATAGGACTGAAAGTTTGTGAGTACGTAGTTTCGTATGATACCTTGGATGTGATTGGTTTTGGTACGAATTGGTTGTGGGGTTCATCCCCCGGCTAGGAAATAAATATTGTTTACACATTAGAGGGTGCATTTTTTAAAATTTGGACAAAAAATTATAATTTATTGAATATATTTTTTCAACTGGATACGTTATGAAAACCTGCTCCCCTAATGCAGCACGCTGCGATAGAGTATTTTTCTATATGGTCGACTCTACTATAAAAAGCTACCTATTACTCAATAGGTAGCTTTTTTATACAATGACGTTTCTCATACAATGACGTTTCTTATACATTATCTGACTTAATAAAGACATATCTGACATTCCAAGACAATATTTGAAATCTTACATTGCTACTATAACTGTGCAATGCTACACTGTTTTGGCACATTTTCTGTAACTGGTTGTTATAAAATAGAAGTCATATACACCGTTCGAAAGCTAATTTATTGACGAACAAAAAATATTTTACTAATTTTCAGCTATATGCAACAGGTTTCGAGATATTTAGCAAAATGTTTCTACCAAAACTGAAATTTAATTTAAAAAAATAATTATGTTACAATTATTTCTATAATAACAAAGCTGACAATAATGTCACTCATACCATTGAAAAGCGCATTTTCTTCTCATTAATAACCACTGATAATATTGGTTAATGTTTCAATAGAAATCCGAGTTATACAGGGAAATTTAAAAGCGTGTTACAAAACTATGGCGGCCATATTGATTACATCATCAACGCCACTAGAGGGCCAGAAAAATTTGTGTCCCGGTCTTTTTTAACGCGTCTACTCATGTATTATCAGAATCCAAAAGAGCGCAGTGGTTGCCAGATGTGAAACTTTTTTTAGCTATCACACCCCACTATATAGTTCAGACTAGTCGATCGTTCAAGACAAGATTCAAAGAACACCAACAATCATTTTTGAAAAATAAAACGGATTCAACATTTTCAAAGCATTGCCGTGAAAACCACCACCCGTTTCCACAAATAGATAACTTTCGAATTATGCACAAATTACCGATAGGAACCAATCTTACTTACTTGAAATCATTAGAAATTTTCAAACTCAATCATAACTCAAAAGATATCTTGCTGAACGACCAGATTGACTTGATATATTCTCCTATATTTAGTATATTCAAACAATAATGATTTTTCTGAGAATATTTTATTGTACCAATTTGGGAAATCCACTTCTATTAGCCCTTCTTGAAATGTGTTCCTCTTGTCTATTTAGGCACCTGCAATAATTCTTTCCCACCCGTAAGCGCAAATCTATAATTATATGTTCAGTTCTTAACTCAATCTGCCCGATGTAGTCTAGTGACCGAAATTGCAATCGCAATTATATTTTTCAATGTATTTTTGTGATAATAAACGTAGTTAATTCAAGTTTTGTTTTGTTCATCATGTTAAATTATCACGTAGTAACAACGGATTTCATCAAATATAGATATAGATATATATATATATATATATATATATATATATATATATATATATATATATATATATATATATATATATATATATATATATATATATATATATATATATGAATAACTTTTTGATAATTATTAGCAATAACAGGCTTAGTGAATCTCAAAAAAACTCGATTTTATTAAAAAGTTGAGTTTTTTGAGATTCACCAAGCCTGTTATTGCTAATAATTATCAAAAGGTTAAAAATAGTTCACAGGCAGCAACAATTCAAATAAATATATATATATATATATATATATATATATATATATATATATATATATATATATATATATATATATATATATATATATATGTATATATATGTACCTATATATTTTTTCTTTTGCAACAGACTGATGGGTAAAAAGGCCTTTATTTAAAATCATGTGATTTGTGTCTATTGATTCTTCACGCCACTGCAAGCCGTGAAGGAAAGAATTCTCAAAGAACAGA
>JARQZK010001587.1:20000-32500 GCA_030704885.1 Cynegetis impunctata
AATTTGAAATATCATTTCTTCAGTCGACGCAAGTGTAAAGTAAAGAGCAATAATTCTTTGCAATGATAATAGTTATAATAATTTTAAACATTACTAATCAAGAGGACTACTTTTAAAAAACTGGCCACGACATAAATAAATCGAAGGATCGTATTTTAACATGATCCCAGTGTGCGTGAAAATTCTCAACCTTCTAACTCAATCTACAGAAGCTGTGGAATTGAGCAAATTTTCCAAAGAAAAAATATCTACGTAAAAATGGCAGCGGTTGAGAAAATGTACTCAAATTTTTATAGTTTAGTTCTCCGCTTAAAACAAACCCAGATACCAAATTTCAGCTTATTCGGTTTGATGGGAGCCGCTGAAGATGCCAATATATTCCGGAAAAAATATGTAAACAAAAACACAAATATCTTTGTAATAATGGTTGGAGAAATTCACCAAATTTCCAACATGTACGTGATCTAGGAGATCTAA
Organism: Cynegetis impunctata; assembly: GCA_030704885.1. NCBI lineage: Eukaryota > Metazoa > Arthropoda > Insecta > Coleoptera > Coccinellidae > Cynegetis > Cynegetis impunctata. Next base: position 20,478 of record JARQZK010001587.1, read on the forward strand.
AACGGATAGAAAAACTACTCCGGCACCTGAGAGTTGACTTTGGAACGCTGCAATAGTCTATTATTTTAGGGAAAAATGCGACTACAAAAAAATGTGACATCACTTTCACCAAGCGCGGTAAGAAGTTATTAATCATTTATTTGTTAACAAACCAGAAATTTTAAAAACGAAAACATATGTATATGATACAAATGGGTGATCTATCCGGATAGAAATATGAGTGATAAGTCTATATAAATATAAACGGAATCAGAAAGTTTCCCATTCTGAAATTTAGAAGCATGAATAATTCCCAGCTTCTCTCGTACAGAGTAGAAGCAGAACAGAGTGAGGCATTTGCAATTTTTCGGCGGGGACAACCGCCTTGGCACACACTACATCTCTCTGGGATATCTTGTACTAGAAGCTTAGTGTCTCACACTTACATAGCTATTACTTATGGAACGGTGACACGCCGAATAATATTTCATGTCGAAAATCGTAAAATAGAAATAAAGTCTAGCGCGAAAATGAAATTCACCGCAATTTTTTCTTATGCGGAATTATCTGAAACCGTGAACATGGTTATCTATTTTTCATGTCTTTAACTAATTATGGCTATTGTTCAGGAGATGAACAACTTTAATAACCCGAACGAATTGACTCTTTTCTGCAGAATTGATTTTGATGCTCTGGTATTCCACTATACAGGGTAGTCCTAGTAAAAATTTCCACCTGAATGTTTTGTTTAGTATAAAATTTCGAAAAAATTCTAGAAACATCGATTTACGTTATTACTAGTTCTGTAGTATGTAGATCAACTTTCAAATTTTAAATAGCACTATTGGACATATAGTCCGGGAGCCCACTGTCCGAAAGTCTACGTCATAAAACATCCGTATCATTCATGATTTATTTGAAAGGATTTATACCAAAGAATATTAAACCGTTGGTCTGCCTAAGCTCATCCTGGCGGGTCATAGTTATTGAACGTAATTTATTTGGCAAAACTGGTACGTCACCTACGTCACAAAACATCCGGCTGAAATTTAAACACATTATAGATAAATATCAGTTATTCGAAATTGTCTTGGTCTGCCAAGCTTCACCCTGGCGGAAGTGCTCGGCAGACCACCCTAAAGCGGTGACAACTACTGTCAAATTGATCTCAGTGAAGCCAGATCATAGATTGACAAGAAAGAATGTATGATAAATTCTCGGAACATTCCATTACCGCTGCTTGTCAGTATACAAGCTGTAAATCGCGAAAGAGTGAATTTTTTGTATTATGTTGACTGTGATTTGTTTTGAAAAAAGGATATAAAGGTTACTCTTTGGATGTGCCTGGCTTACCACCACTAATCAAGTATTTCAATGGCGTGTCGGCAAGACATTTGCTATGATGAAGTTACCTATATATTATGCTGCATAGCATTTATTTTTCTTATTCAGGCGCAAGAATAAATAAAGGAGATGGTTTGACACATGAACGTACCACGTAAAATAGACCATGAGAAAAATATGCATTTTCTGAAATGAGACAACCAACACTCAAGAATTGGCCTTGTGATTTTTTAATCGTCATGGTGCATGCAAGACGAATAGGAAATTGAACTCGTTCAAACACAAAGGGCATATCGGTCGGGATCATCAGATTCCTCAGAATGAGAACGTTTTCACCTCAGAATATTCCTTAGAGTGCGTCATGTGAATAACATTGATCATCAGTTTTCTTATCACCAAACGCGTTCCGTTGCATATGTTAGATTGGTTTAGATTCCGAATCATGATGACTACCGAGACAACCTCAAGTTGTAAATTGTGTGGTGGTAAACCAGGCACATCCAAAGAGTAACCTTTATATGCTTTTTTCAAAACAAATCACAGTCAACATAAAACAAAAAAATTCTCTCCTTCGCGATTTACAGCTTATATACCGACAAGCAGCGGTAATGGAATGCTCCGAGAATTTATCATACATTCTTTCTTGTCAATCTATGATCTGGCTTGACTGAGACCAATCAATTTGACAGTAGTTGTCACCGCTTTAGGGTGGTCTGCCGAGCACTTCCGCCAGGGTGAAGCTTGGCAGACCAAGACAATTTCAAATAACTGATATTTTTCTATAATGTGTATAAATTTCAGTCGGATGTTTTGTGACGTAGGTGACGTACCAGTTTTTGCCAAATAAATTACGTTCATTAACTATGACCCGCCAGGATGAGCTTAGGCAGACCAACTGTTTAATATTCTTTGGTATAAATCCTTTTAAATAAATTATGAATGAACCGGATGTTTTATGACGTAGACCTTTCGACAGTGGGCTCCCGGACTAATATACATATACGACGTATGAAAGCACATCTGCTGACACAAACTCTGAACTCGTGGATTGAATTCTTTCTCAGTGAAAAAACATGAATTTTACGAATTTCATATTTTAAAATTTTCATCATGATTTGTAGCATCTGTGAACTAATGAAGAGATTTGTTATAAATTTTCATTAGACTGGCAAATAGATTCAATCATTATTTCATAAATACTGTCGAATATATCATTATTATCAATTGTGATCAAATATGGTCAAATCTATCCCGTATTCAATTATATTCACAATGGTGTGAAATTACATTTAGTAAGCTGGAAATCGTAAACGTTCAGTTCCTTAAAGAATCATTTGACCCTTTCGGACATATTTAATTGAATTTTATTGATATCTCTATTGAAAAGGGCACTTTTCCTGAACAGTACAAAATAATTACTGTAACACCTATTAAAAAGATGAAAAATTCAATAGCCTTGGTTGACTTCAGGCCAAGCAATACGCCACCAGTACTTGAGAATATTCTTGAGATTCATATCAAACGAAATATTCAGGTGGAATGTTTTTCTGATATACCCTGTATAGTAGATCTATAAGAAATCAGAAGTAGTATGACAGTCGTAAAAACTCATGCTCATCTGGTTACGATTACAGAAATAATAATAATAACTATGATATTAATTCATTATCGTGACCAATTATCTTGATATGAGAACAAAAAAATATCCACTAGTGGACAATGAAGAAACTCGTCTTAATTTCAAAAAAGGATATTATAATGACACAATAAAAAAAATGATCCTATGAAATAATCATATAGAAATAAATGATGTAGAATTTAGTTGTATTTTTTGAACTTCATTCATTAATTCAGTCGAAACAAAGTGTCTTCCTATCTGAAATGCAAGGCAACAACTAATGAGGTAAATAAATAAAATGAAAGAATTTTAAAGCTTCATATGAAAAATTACGTTTCATCAAAAATTATCCAATAGAACTTGAGTATTGGGGGCCATTACTAATTAGTGCATATTACTTATATCATGAAACAAATAATTAGATAATTTATTGACTAAGTCCATAACAGTATGCGAATATGTAATTTTTCGATAAAAATTTGATTCCTCTGTGTTATCGTAATTGAACGTGTGGCTGTGAATGTAATAACATAGCAATTTAATTTTTCAACAGTTGAAAAATAATAATAAAAATATGTAAAGTGATATTATCTTCAACTACTACAAACGTTTAAATCAAGTTTGTATCGATATGAGAAAAAACCTATAAATATATGCTTATTCGTCATTAGCAATAACATGTTTTGAAGTTTGAAAAAATGTTTTATTGATACATTAGTGCTTTGTCACGATAGTAGTGACCTGTTCAAAACTTTTAAAACATCTTAATTATTGTATTGTAACATATATAAACATAAAATTGAAGAGACAATATACAGACAACTATATTTAATTTATCTTTTACCGGCTTGGTAATGACTTCCTATTAGGTCTACTATCAGTAGTAAAGTGTGATAATTTTAATTCAAAAAACTCAAGACAAAACAAACCAAACACTAAAATATCATTTATTATTCCAACTTCGAAAACAGTTTTAATTTAAAAAAAAATCAATACACAATAAATCCACAATCAGGCAATAAAATAATAACATCTAGATCTTCAGAACATTCAATCATCAATCACATCCACAACAATATATTTTTCTAGAATACGGATAATATTAATCATAGTCGAAATTGAGAGAAATATCTTTTTAAAGGAATATTCATAAACCAAATAATTAATAATATATTTTGACATTACGTGGGTGAGTATTTCTGTTGTTTCCCTGGCCATCTAATACTATCAGACCTAACAACTGATATTAGACTGAATAGTATGTAATAAGTAACAGAAAGAAATAGGTCTGTCTTCTCACTTTTAAAATTTCCTGAAATTCATGAATTAGCTCTTTCAATATAATTGATCACATGAAGTGAAACAGTCGGCTTGATTCCTCTAAAATTTGTTCAATTTACTCTACATTTTTAACTCATTATCAAGAGCTGATGACGAACTGTGTTACTGACAAAAACGTTTGTCGTCAGCTCTCGATGATTGTTCAATAGCCTGAAACATAATGTCGCACAAATTAAACTAATTTTGGTGGATTCAAGTGTTTTACTTCATTTGATTAATAGTTTTGAGAATGTTCCAAAAAGTGTTAAACAAGCAATCGATTGACGTTATTGCTCCCTTAACCCTTTCCGGCTGAAATTATTTTTTTGTGGAAAAAATATTATGTATGGTTTGATAATGGTTTATTAGAGATACTCGAAGAAAATGAAACAAATTTCAAGATAAAAAAACACAAGGATTATCCTGCAGGATGTGGTCACTCCACATAACCAGTAGGAACATATAACCAAACAATATAACCTATTTTGCGTAATATAACATGAAACAGTTTTTGTCATATTTCAAACACAATTCTACTTTGCACGCTGAACATTTCTTACAAATCATAGAACTCATCTGCATGAAGATTTTTTAAATATTCAGTTATTGGGTTTCCAACCCTCCCGGATTGCCCGGATGACTCCGTTAATAATGGTCAACGTCCCGACTTCCCGGGGTGACTAATTTCCCCAGTTTTTTTAAAACTATACGCAACCGCGCTGTACTAATCAAACTTCAATTTTTAATGATAATGATTTGGTGGTAAAAAACTGTCAAATATTAGAAGCAGAGTATATATAAATTAAAAATAAATAAATGATTGACATTTTCTTCAACCACCTCTAAACTCCTTAAAAAAATCTCCTGGGTTGGTCCTTTCGAAAATTGGCAACCCTATTCAGTAGGTAGGTACTCCAAACTTGCTTCCTCAGAACTAAAATAAGATAACACGATTACGTAAGTGACCAGTGGTCACTTCAGGAGACTCCAACAAAATTAGTAGGTAATTTTGAAAGAAAGGAAACATTTACGTTCAATATATTCAAGGAAATTCATAAGTAAGATATAAGTAAATAACTTTGGAGCCATTTTTCCACCATTCATAAATAAAAATAACAAATTCACACAGTTTCTGCAGATCCTCTAAGTAGTGTCCAACTATAGTAAACAAATGCACGTTATACGCGCTTCCACTTATTTCGTTCTGTCTTCGATGAACAAGTCAAATTTTGCTATGTTGGACAACCCACAAAACACACTGGTATACTGAAATAGCCAACGAGCAGTTTTACCCATGACTAACAAACTGTGGTCTTCCTAGCTAACCAGTTGCCCTGCAAGGGTTAATACATCAATCATCAAAAGCCTGTTATTGCTTATAAAAGATTTTAAATAAAAATACAGCTGAGAAGCAAATAGTTCTACATAATATGTAGAACAATGACATTGAGAACTGCGAAAAAAAGACGTATGATTCTCACAAATTTTATTCGCTTCACATACTGGTTATCGGTAGATTCATCGAGAATATAGATGCACATAGATACAGATTTATTCAGATACATATAATATATATATATATATATATATATATATATATATATATATATATATATATATATATATATATATATATATATATATTATATATATATATTATATATATATATATATATATATATATATATATATATATATATATATATATATATATATATATTATATGTATCTGAATAAATCTGTATCTATGAGAATCTATATTCTTGATGAATCTACCGATAACCAGTATGTGAAGCGAATAAAATTTGTGAGAATCATACGTCTTTTTTTCGCAGTTCCCAATGTCATTCATTTTCGATACTTTTTTAATTTCTGAATTCCACTATTGTCTCTCTGGAATGTTTGTAAATAGTAAATAGGAAACACTCGTCTTACATGTACATAAAACGTATGTGCACAGTTAATACTTTTAACAAGTTACACAATGTTTATCAACTTATTTTTCCAAGTTTATGTTACACATATTTGCTGTAGTTTTCATTTCTCTAATCTTCATTGTAAATTTGTAATAATGAGATAATGAAACTAACGTATGATTCAAAACAAAATCAACTACTCAAATGGTTTCCATTAAATCCATTTTATAATTTTTTTTGTTGTGTATTGTTGAGTATCTTAGGATTTCTGTGGGAAATCCAAAATCTAAGCATCTTTTCAGCACCATAAATTACGTCATATTTCAATAATATCTTTCGTAGTGTGTAAATTTTACTCAAAATTTCTTCGGGGCCGGCTTCCTGGGTCATGGTGATAGGACTGAGCTCTCCATCCACCAATTCCCAGCCGCATTCCAACGGATCTAAGGTTTCGTCTTGACCTTGTGAACCATACCAAGCCTGTACTTGGAAATAGACCCGCTTGATATGCTCGGTTAACGCATTAGCATTCGGAATTATGCGTGCAAGGTCGACTTTTCGAAGGTTGGCGGCTTCAGCATACGATTTTGCTCGATACATTTGGACGATTTAGTGGTAATTTGGTCGTATCCATCGAAAACAACAAAAACCCTGTTCCCAAATGCTCTCTTTATGTATCTAACATACCCGTTGCATATCTCTAACATGTTCTGGCCCTTTTGCCATCTAACTTTATGCAGAAGCATGCCTCCATCAATCACATATTGTGTGTCTTCACTTCTTACAGTTACAGATCTTTCTTCAAAAAGTGTATACAACTTTGAATTTTCATTTTTCCTCATTCCGTTCCGAAGCAATTGTTTTTATAATATTTGTAATATTTATTTATTTAATATTCCATCAAAATTTTTGTTATTCATATCCCCGGTGTAGTCTTATGTCTGATTGTCATGGACGCTGACATCCCCCCTCCCAATCACCCCCTGAGGCGGCCCCGGAGAAATATAATGCTAGAATTGAATTCGTCATCCCCGAAAACCCCCGAGTAACGAGTTTGGAGCGATTTCCATGCACGTTGCAATTTCTTCCCCAATTAACCACCCCCGCAGAGCCGCCCCCGAGTAGCCCCAGAAAAATCTAATGCTAGAATTGAATTCTTCACCTCCTAAAACCCCCGAGTAACGAGTTTGGAGCGATTTCCATGCACGCTGCAATTTCTCCCTCAATTAACCACCCCCGCACCCCCCGCAGAGCCGCCTACGTGCGCCCCCGGGTAATTCTAATGCCAAAATCGAGTTTGGCGGGCCTGAAAACCCCCGAGCAATAATTTCCGAGCGATTTTTTCGAGTTTCCAGTCGTTCCTAGAATGGTACAAGTAGTGATGCAATTGGAAAATGCATTTTCCGGCCCAGAAGGCATTTTTCCAAAAAACGGATTAACCAGACCATATAGACTCGTTTTCTGTGACCTTCCTGAACACAATGCAGAAAACCGCATCTCGATATCTGCTGCACGGCCAAATTCATTTAATCCGGCCGATTTTGCTCTAAATGCCCTGGACTAGTAAAACTAATTTCGAAGCAAACAGATCTGAACTAGACATCAGTGCCAAAGAAATAGTGCCGGATATCCGTATTCGTATCCGCATCCGAGGGAGAAGAAAGATCTCTATACGTTTCCGTATCTGTATCCGATATTTTTTCGATGGATATTTTACCTTATGAATTTTCATTACATAGATGAAATTCTTTATATAGGTGATTAGGTAGCAATGAAAATCTATTAAATTCCATTCAGATTAATTTTCATTCTTTAAATTTGAAATAAAATGAATATTTAGCACATTTTTATCGTAGTGATTTATCATACTGAATACCAATAGAACATAATATCACTAAAAGGTTAGCTCAATAAAATCTTTGAATATTATAAAGATCATTTTTATAATGAGAACACCAAAACATAAACCTTCGTAATTATTTGAATTCTAACTAAATGATTATTTTAAATGAGTAAATTAATACTGCATGTCACATAAAGTATTGAATTAGATTAAAAATACAGTGACAATGAGAGGAATTAACAAAAAATTATAAATCACAATTGAAATCAAATAATGGTAAAGTGTACTTCAAGAAAAAAGGAACTTGCCAGCTTTGTCCCTCAAGAATCTATTACGATGAAGATCATAAACTACTTCTACTGCACTGGAGAATTGCTCACTTGGAACGCTTGTTTCAGGCGATGATAAATATGTGCGAGCAATGTGACTGAAACCTCCAAACTTTTAAATTTCAATCTGCCAATACTTTAGCTGGTCATGATCTCTTTGTAATCTTTTTACTGACATATATTCTTCGAGCAATTTAGCTTTCGTATATTAATTTGATTTCAAATTCCTCATCGTCATCATCACTATCTAACATATTAGCAATAGACACTGGCAATGTTTTTCTCTTAAGACACCTAACAATTATGAGCAATACAAAGATACAAGAAACTATGTGAACTCTAAGATAAGAAACCTGAAACGAGAATATTGGACAAGGTTTACCAAAGAGATGGAACACGACCATTATGGATCTCAACGCAAAGTGTGGAAAATGCTTAAAGGGAGAAAACAACCTATTAATGAATATAACAATTTGAATAAAATAGAAGCAGAAAAATGCATAGCTTACATCAAAGAACTCTACACTGAAAGGAATAATGCACATGCATTAGAAGGGGAAGAAGAAGAAGAAGAAGAGGGCGAAAACGAACAAATCATAGAAATTACAAACGAAGAACTCGGGAATAACACAGGAAAATTAAAAAACAGAAAAGCCCCAGGACCTGATGGCATACCCAACGAGCTCCTCAAATATGGACAAAAAATAATAATCGCAAATATTGCTGTGCTTTTTCAGAAAATTTTAGATACCATGCGAGTACCAGAGCAATGGAAAATAAGTATTACAATACCAATATACAAAAAAGGAAATAAGAAAAATCCTAGCAACTACCGTACGATCACCTTGCTTAAAACAACACTAAAATTGCTAACGAAGATATTCGCCAATAAGATCACTAAAGAATACACAATAAGTGAAGAACAACAAGGTTTCCGGCAAAATAGGTCAACAATAGATGCTATTTTCATAGTCAGACAAATTGCTGAAAAAGCAATTGAATACAGCAATCCTGCTTTTATGTGCTTTGTGGACCTAACTAAAGCCTTTGATCGTATCAGATTAGGAGATGTACTAATATTACTTAAAGAAGAAAACCAGTCCAACAGTTTAGTAGAGATAATAAAAGATATTAATACAGACAACAAAACTAAAATCAAAGTCGTGCACGAATTTACATCGGAAGTAGATATCAAATCTGGAATACGCCAGGGAGATAGCCTTAGTCCACTATTATTCAATATAGTAATGGATAAAATTATAGGAGAAACAAAAAAGGTAGGACGCGGATATAGACTTGGAAGAAAACAAATAAAGATTCTGTGTTATGCAGACGACGCAATTCTGATCTCAGATGATGAAGATGACCTACAGCGCTTGGTGCATACCTTTAAAATAACGGCGGAAACCTACAATATACAGATATCAACATCTAAGACCAAATCTCTCGTAGTAGCAAGGGAGCCCAGACGATGCAAAATCGTAATTAACGAAGAAATAATCGAACAAGTTTCTAAGTTCGAATACCTGGAAATAGAAATATCCAGCTACGGAGATCTAGAAGAAAGCGTACGAAAGCAGGCTAATAAAGCAGCTTATGTATCAGGATGCTTAAGGGATGTTATTTGGAGGAATAAAGATATGAGGTTGGACGGGAAAGTGCGCATATATAAGTCATGTGTAAGGCCAATTCTAACATATTCAATAGAAACGAGAGCTGAAACAGAAGAAACAAAGAGAATACTCAGAACAACAGAAATGAAAACATTAAGATCAATAACGGTGAAAACATTGAGAGACAGAGTCCCGCACACTCAAATAAGAGAACTCTGTGGGACACAGGATATAGTACGGTGGGGAAGACAGCGAAGACGAGAGTGGAACCAGCATGTTACACGAATGGACGGCGAGAGACTAGCCCGAACATCAAGGAACTTAAAACCAATGGGCACCAGACCACCAGGACGGCCCTTTAAGAAATGGCGAGATAGCTGGCAGTCTACTTCACAAATACGACTGCAACAGTAGAAAAAGAGATCGGATAAGAACAGGCCCAAGACCTAATTTAAGAGGAAGAAGAAGAAGAATGTTCTTCTCTAATAGTATTTGGTTTGTCTTCAGTACTCATCGTAGTTGCTGATTTACTTCAGTTTCTGTAAGCAATTTTCTTTTATTTTATTTTAATTTATTTTATGAGAATATCACTGTAAAATCTACCCTTGTACCGGTGGTCTAAAAATGTGGCTACTTGAAACAAAAAATTCAAAGTTAAGATCCGTATCCGTAACTGTATCCGGGGATCTTGACACCAAATATCTGTATTTGGCTTCGTATCCGCCGATATACATACACTTGTTGTTATATCACAAAAGTCCACCTAATGATTTATTTGAATCTTAGGACAACTATGCGAACACATATTCTCTTATCATCATTTCAGATTCTATCTACCGATGGTAATTCGTGAGTTATGGCCTTTCATGACGAATAGATATAAGTAAATTACCATCAGATTGACTACAAATAAAGATTTGATTCGGTATTCAATGCACACACGCCGTTTCCGCTTTGTATCGTTCCCTTATAAACCGCGCTTATGTAAGCCATTATACCTGTCTACAACCATTGGAATTATTGTCATTCACCTTCTAAATTTTTCTACCATAAGTACCTAGAACGAAAAAGTTTATGCAACACGTTTTAACGGAATCGGCTCTAGTCATCGCCATTTTTCTTGATTTATTAGGAATATTGCGTGTGTTGAAAATTTGTAAAAAGCAAAACTAATCAGTTCGTTATAAAATGAACTATTTAACATAGTATGTTTTCGTCGAATATTATGAGGTTCACATCATGTTGTAATTTAATGGATATTTTGAATTGTAATTTTTCTGTAATAACGGCTCTTGGGTCTCTGGGTCCAAATCCTCACTTGAATGCAATGATAAATAAATACGACTAAGAGTTCGATATTAGTAAAAAGCTAATATAGTAGGAAATCATGATATGAATCATGATAGAATGGGGTTGGTCTAAACTGAACTAATAAACTTTTTATTCAAAATTCTACATTGGTTTAATAGAAGGATCTCGATATTCAAAGCAAAGAGTACACAGTATTTTAGTTAACCTAAAAATGGATGAAAATTCATTCAAATCAATATATATATATATATATATATATATATATATATATATATATATATATATATATATATATATATATATATATATATATATATATATATATATATATATATATATATATATATATATATATATATATTATATATATATATATAATATATATATAATTTTTTTTAAAGGGGAGGTGGGGCACAGGCGAATATTTTGCATGTGTCCCACCATCTATCTACCCTCATGGGTTCGTAAACTCAGTACATTACCCAGTAAATATATATAAATATAACCGCTGAATTTCATGGGTCATTCACAACTTCCATATCTTACCCGGGATTTATATATATATATATATATATATATATATATATATATATATATATATATATATATATATATATATATATATATATATATGTTCAGAAAGATTTCCGCGGTCGGAAGTATTTGAAAAACTTGGTTCACGGAATGAACAGGCGACAGGAAGCAGTACGGTTAGTGGAGTAGGCAGGTAGAGACCACGCAATCGTATTG
>JARQZK010001587.1:35000-80000 GCA_030704885.1 Cynegetis impunctata
CCATGGGCCCAAAGTATTTCTCCGCCCCCGCCGCCCAAACGCGGCAATTTGCCACACCTAAAATTATACTATTTGAACATCAATCAATTTCTTAAGAATAAATTCGAATAACATCTCAATAATGTCATAGCTTTATATAACCTCACTAACTATGATCTAGGAATAATGCTAATCAGTACTTTGTTATGTGGAATATTTGCAGAGAATCTATGATTTCCTTTTATGCCTCAAGATATCCTTCAAGTGTTAAACAAAGCATAGTGCAATTATTATTGTTATCATAATTAACGGAAAAATATGGATTAAAGGAAAAGTTACATGTTTCGTCACTTGTTGCCGACGAGATTCGAAAAAACTCAGTAGTCCTTTATATTGTTTTTTGTATCATTACTGTTTACCAACCATTCTCAGAAATTAATATTTTTTTCACTTATTTTCAAACCACATAAACTAAAGAAAAATCAATTTGGTTTTTTTTTTCGAAGTGGATTGTAACATCAGGAAATTAGGAAATCGAAAACGATTCAAAGATAAAACTGTTTTTTGAGAGCTAAAACATTCAATTCGTAGTGAAACTTTTCAAAAAGTTTAAACTCAAGTTTTCAGATTTTTTTACGCCTAGCTTTTATATTAGCGAATGTATCATCGACATCATTTAAGTGAAGCTTACACGTTAAGTCTTTTTCTCAAGTCTTTTTCTATGGTTAAAATAGCTGAGTTAACTAACCTTTTCTGGCCAAAATTTGATCTTAAATAATTATTTACTCGTAAAAGAGAGGAAAATGAACGTCTGCTGCACAGTTGCTGGCTGGTGTACACAAAAACATCTTAAGAGCTACTCTTACATTTGGTGATATGTTCTGGAGATCTTTGGACAAAATGTATCTGTGACAGCGACATTTCTTCTGTACTGGATGCCTTTTCTTTACACAGACCTTTCAATTGATGACATTCAACAAGAAAAAAAGGGAGCTTCAATATCCTTTGAGGAATTAGTGTATAAATCTGAGTGAAAACAAAAATTTTGCATGAAACGCTCTTAATTTTTTAGCAAAATTTAACTGGCCTTCAAAGTTTGCCGCCCCTAAAAATTTGCCGCCCTGGGCCCTGGCCCATGTGGCATATATATATATATATATATATATATATATATATATATATATATACACATATATATATATATATAAATATATATATATATAGATATATATATATATATATATATATATATATATATATATATATATATATATATATATACCGGGTGTCCGCGGAAGGTGGCTCGCCCCTATAACTTTTTTGTTTTCAGAGATAATGAAATAAAATTTAGAAGATCTGTTTGATGCATAAAACTGCATTTTTCAACAAGTACCTCAACTTGATGCAACTTCCGGTTTCACCGGAAGTGACATAAACTTTCGATTTTTAAATGGGACACCGGGTATATTTTCAGTTTTTATGTCTCCATATGACATTTAGAATACAACCTTGTATCATTTGTTACTTTTTGTAACCTTTTTTTTATTTTTTTTTCGAAATAAATTTTCATTCTAGAGGGCTATGGATGCGTTCGAATAACTAATTTCGGTCCTAAAATGTATGTTAAAATACAACTTTACTGTTTTCGATCAAAATGTTCCAGCTATGTGAAGTTTAATTTTAAAACTTTTATTACTAATTTTTTTCAAATGGCAACATAGTGGCTCGTCGGGTTAAAAAAAAAGATAATTTTATTACGATTAATTTGATACCGCACTCTAGGTGTTGAAAGAAAACTTTCGATAAATACCTGAAATCCCATTACCTTAGAACTTTCTTTAAATGAAGAATCTTATTGAGATTAAAATAACATTTGAAATCATCGAGTAGTCTGTGACCAACACAACTGAAACAAAGCCACGCCCACAAATCTACGTCCCTGGACGGCAAACAGGGCCATTTTAGGACCGAAATTATTCATTTGAACGCATCTATAGCCCTCTACAATAAAAACTTATTTCGAAAAAAAAATTGAACAACGTTTACAAAAAGTAGCAAATGATACACGGTTGTATTCTTAATGTCATATGGAGACAAAAAAACTGAAAATATACCAGGTGTCCCATTTAAAAATCGAAAGTTTATGTCACTTCCGGTGAAACCGGAAGTTGCATGAAGTTGAGTTACTTTTCAAGAAACGCAGTTTTATGCATTAAACAGATCCTGTAAATTTAATTTCATTATCTCCGAAAACAAAAAAGTTATAGGGGCGAGCCACCTTCCGTGGACACCCGGTATATATATATATATATATATATATATATTTATTTATTTATATATGAAATGTTCTGAAAAGATCTATATGATTGGATCTGGAAGATTGAGTCTTCCAGATCATATAGGTACAACGAGCGTTGAAGATATGATTGTTTGTTTCTGTCAATTTTGAACATTGTGAATGTGTTTTACGATATGTTTGTGCGATGACATGACATGTAGAAATTTGATAAAGGTTGAAATAATAACCGACACATTATTAGAAAAATTCCAACATCATTTTTGTTTTAACTGAACCAGAAAACCCAAGAAAAGAATTATCTCTATATATATATATATATATATATATATATATATATATATATGTACGTATGTATATATATATATATATATATATATATATATATATATATATATATATATATATATATATATATATATCCCATTAAAAGAAAGAGCAAATTCGATTACTATTGATGAATGATAAGGTGGTATTAAGTTTTAAACACGGAGTAAAAAATATCTTGGCACAATAACAAATATATAACGTTCACGGAAATGGAAACTTCTGAATGGAAACTGTACTTGTTTATCCCTCGAAGAAGCTTACACTTATATGTAATCAGTTCAATAATCTTGAGGCTCGAATCTAAGTAATAAATTACGTTGAAATCAGTCTGTACATTTATGCAGAATGAGGAAGAACCTAATAACCCCCAGGCTATAAAACATCGAACATCACTATATTACAACATAATGAAGCCAATTTGAAAAAAACGAATGGGCTTGTCACTACAATGCACATCTTTATATTGAATCATTGCAATGTAAACAGGGCCTAACATCTCATTAAACGGATTCCTGTAGCATAAACTACGGGGTGGGTGGGAAAATAGACGCGAATCCTGGAGCGAACGTTCTCCAGCTTCATTGTGTTTCTTAGAATGTGGGCGTTGAAATACTATCTGAGTCCCCTATTAAATTGAAAATCTATATTATTTATATTTGTTGCAAGACCGGTACAGTTAAGCGATTTCCGATACGTATGTCTGTATGGATTTGAGTTGTCGGAATCAAAAAGTTTTACGGAAGATTCTCTGGTCACGTTTGTTGAGAAATCTTATTAGGTGAACCTCTGAAAGCTCCTCCTCAGATAGACATCAGTATTGTTGAACAAGAATTGAAAGCGATTCAATGTTGTGAGGGATGATGATAATGATGAAATTTTACAATGATTAACAAAGAATATGATTAGAATTTGAATTATATTGAGGATGTTACCTTGTAAAATCAATTGTTCTACTTAATTACCTAGAAATAAAGATCTTTGTATGACAAATTTCTTCATTTATATATATATATATATATATATATATATATATATATATATATGTATATATATATATATATATATATATATATATATATATATATATATATATATATATATATATATATATATATATATATATATATATATATATATATATATATATATATATATATATATATATATATACAGGCTGTCCCGTAAAGACCACGTCAAACTGAAGGAGCATGTAGGTCGAATGATACCCTACCCTCTATGAAAAAATTTCTCTTATGAAAGTCCATCCGTTTTCGAGATATTTTTTTTATATGAAAATATAGAAGTTTTGTCCCTCCCAGTAGTTTTTCTATGCTGTTGGTACAATTTTACACTTTTCTGATTCATTTCTTTAGTAAAATATTGCTGAATGATTATTTTAACTTCTACAGTGAGTAAATGCTCGGAACATTATAGAGGAGGGACTGTGAGAAATGTTTTCAAAAGAAGTTTTAAGAGTATACTTTTTTTCATGAAGTTTAACCCCTCGTAGTAAAAACAAAATGTTCTGGGCTACTGCTGCAGATTACATTATTAAATTGCCTATTTCATGTAGATTTGAAAATGGTATGACACAATAGATTTTTATTGGAAAACTGAAAATTATTGCAATTTTTTCAAAAAGGAGAGTTTTCTGACATAATCTATTTTGCCAATTTTCGTCATCATATATTTTAATCTGCCTTATCTAATGATACACTCAATATTTCACGTGAGAAAAAGATAGTTGCATAATTATTTACCTCAATAATCAGAATTATTCATTTAATGCAACCATTTTCGGGTCTTTTGTTATGCATCTAGCTTAGGCAGAAGAGAAATTTCATAAAAACTTAACAAAGGCTGCTGTGGATTCGTTTGATACCAACTTGTCATTTAATTCCTCCAGTATATTACTTAGCTGGTGCGTCATTCTCACTTCTTGGTTATCGTTCACGCACTATCTGATTTTGTCTTAGAACTGTCACTGAAGTGTTAACAAATATTTTGTTTGTTTTTGACTCCTAGTTTATCATTTAAGTTATTGCTTTTTCTGAAAATGGCGGAAGAAAACGCTCAGTATACGTCGCGAGAATACGCTGACATGCATTTGATTAACGGTGACGTGCGCCTTAACGCTCGTGCTGCGGCAAGGCTGTATTCAGAGCGGTATCCTAATCGCCGAAAACCCAACTATGAAGTGTTTATCCGAACACACGACGCAATCACCGAAGGCAGACTTCCTGGTCGTCGTAAAAGTAGTGGCCGGCCCTCAATGGTGGATGATGACATCGTTCTGGATGAAGTCGAAGAAGATCCATCAATATCTACTCGTATGATAGAACGCCGTACAGGTATACCCAAAGCAACTGCCCATAAAATTTTGCAGCGGCAGAATTATCATCCCTACCACTTACAACGAGTTCAAAAAGTGTTACCCAGAGATTACCCAGCCCGAGTTTTGCCGAAAAATGCTGCGAAAACATCGTGAAGATCCAAAATTTTTTAATAAGATTATTTGGAGCGATGAGACTTCCTGTCGAAAGGATGGGTACATGAATCTTCACAAATTGCATAGCTGGCAAATCGTAAATCCACACGAGAAGAGAGAAGACAGATCACAATATCGACCGGTGGATCGGAAGAGGAGGTGAAATTTTGTGGCCCCCTCGTTCACCAGACCTAAATCCACTGAATTTTCATTATTAGGGTTACTTGAAGGGCAAAGTCTATTCAAAAACCATAAGCAATGAAGCTGAGTTGAGGGAGGGCATCCGAGTTGCTGCAGCGGAAATATTATCTAACAGAGACTAGTTTGAGGGCATTGAAAAGGTCTTTTCTCGATCGATACAGGGCCTGTCTACGCGAAAGAGGTCGTCATTTTGTATATTTACTATAATGATTGTAAATAGTGAAAATATCAATAATGTTCAATAAGTAATTAAATAAAAGCCGTCAAATTAAGCTTTATCAGAAATGTCCCCTTTTTGAGAAAAATTGCGATAATTTTCAGTTTTCCAATGAAAAATCTATAGTATCATACCATTTTGAAATCTCCATGAAATAGGCAATTTAATAATGTAATGTACAGCAGTAGCCCAAAACATTTTGTTTTCACAACGATGGGTTAAACTTCATGAAAAAAAAGTATACTCTTAAAACTTCTATTGAAAACATTTCTTATAGCCCCCCTTCTATAATGTTTCGAGCATTTTCTCACTTTTGAAGTTAAAATAATCATGCAGCAATATTTTACTGAAGAAATGATTTAGAAAAGTGTAAAATTGTACCAACAGCATAAAAACAACTACTGGGAGGGACATAAATTCTATATTTTTATATAAAAAAAAATATCTCGAAAACGGAAGGACTTTCATAAGAGAAATTTTTTCATAGAAGGTAGGGTAACATTCGACCTACATGCTCCTTCAGTTTGACGTGGTCTTTACGGGATACCCTGTATATATACATGTATAGATATCTTAATAGACAACATCGTCTACACCAATATTACACTTTTAATAGCTCACCTTAGTATAAACAATAAAATAAAAATAAAAACAGTATCAATTATAATCTATATTTTGAAAATAATATCCTTTATTTATCTGGCATGTCATCAATGCCAAACTTGGTGATGTATTCGTTCTTTTCTTCTTATTCTTTTCATCTTGACATGTATTCAAGAAACCGCAAATAGAAATGACTGCTTAATGTTCTGTTTGTCATTCACTGTGTTCTCCAAATTTGTTTGTATAGGGACCAATTCATGTATTTCTCTGTTCCTTGTTTTTTTTGTGTTAGTAGTTTTGTTTCTTCGTAGTCAAAAATCGTGATTTTCTGTTGATTTGTGTTTGCTCAGTGTCGTTGTTGCTGCTTTTGTGTATTTGTGGGTATTTATCCGGTCATGCAATCTCTGTGATGTTTATCCTATGTATTGTTTTCCGCAATCTTTACAAGGAATTGAGTAGATATTTTCGTATTTCTATTTTAGGTACTGAAGAGAATACTGCTCTTGAAACGTTCAATAAACGAGTTATTCATTTAAATTGAAGTATTTTGCAAACCTGAAACAACCGAAATCAAACCAACTCACTATAATATAAATGGCATATTTGTCATTCTGATTTTTTTTTCACGAGCATATTTTAGAAATTCCATGATGAAAAGCGATGGGAATGTGAGTGTTCCATGCTTCACAAAAAAAGGTTTGCACGAATCTTCACTACTCACTTCATACATAATTCGTATTGGTTTCTTTTGTAACATGAAAACTCCTGAAGCATCTGAGACCCCAATCCATAGAATTATTGCTTATAAAATCACATTCTGAAAATTCGCTAAATATGCATTTCCGTCAGTTCCTTATTTCTTCAATTTCCTCAGAGGATACAATGCTTTTGATAACCTATTGAAAAAATAATAAATATGTGCAACTCAGTTCTATTCGTTGTCTGGGATCACTCCTGAGAATTTCGTACTAGTTTGGCTCTCTTTGCCACCAAATATTTACCTTGTTTTGTAATAGTTTAATTCGAGGGAATTCACCGAAAACCATCTCAACTTCCCTGAGGTCAAGTTTTATTTTGTTAATGAAGTCATTAAGCGTTTCGAATGGACAATTATTATGAACGTATCATCACAGTATAACCAAAAATAAGGCAATTGCAGTTCTCGATATTTGTCTCGTTAATGTGAACGAGAAAGAGTATGGACCCCAATATTCATCCTTAAGATACACCATAGCATAGTTTTTTCTCTATGCAAGTAATATTGTTCCACTGAACTATCTGTGATATGTTGCTCTAATACCGTTCAATTAATCTGAGTAAGGCTTCCCTAAATCTTCCTCAGCAGAACTACATGTGAAACAGCATCGAAAGCTTTACTCAGGTCAAAGTTAATCATCAATTACTTCTGAAATTTTAAGTTCGTTCGAACAGTAACCTTCATGAAAATACTGATTTGTGATTAGTGCAATAGGCTTGGCAAGTTACCCACTTATGCTCACACACATATCGACTAATATGTTGTAAAGATCAGTTGTTCAACAATCAATTCATGAAAAATATACAAGTTGACCATTAACAATTTCATGAAGTGAACCAGGAAAATACTTCAATTATTTAAAAATTAATAGAAATAAGGCAGCTGGTTATATATATTCCACAACACGAAATCTGCATTCCTAATGCAATAGTGAATTATAGAAAACGTCAAGTCACCCCGAATGAAGATCTGCTTGCAGCTGTTTCGATCTTATTAGATCTATTCAGCGCAGCTTACTTGACTCGGAGTGAATTAACATATTTATAATTGTTCCGCAATACAAATTGCGGCCGGACTACTATATGAAAAACCCATAGCTCCCATACGCGACAGTCGTAGAGAAGGCATCATCATGTCAAGGAAGATGCTATTTAAGTACATTTGCCAGCGAAATACACAATTTTGATTTCAGTCGAATTCAGGAGTTCATCAATATGTATAAGAAAAAGGAGTGGGTGAAATTATAGACCCTTGTGGCACACCGGCGTTTATTTTATACGGGTCCAAGCTCGCACCATTGAATGCAGTACGTATTTGCCTTTGATGTAGGTGACTTTCTATCTAACGGTATAGTTGTTCGGGAAGACCATAAGATTATAGTTTCGGTTGCAGTGTCTCGTGCCACGTGATTGATGGTGATTAATTTTGATAGACTATTTCTACTGATGGCACATGATCATGATTGAAGGTAGCTTAAGGCGAATGAAGAGGTGATATGTATGGTTCACTGTTTTCGATTCTGAATTTAGGAATATAAGGTCAATGTCCGAAACCAGTATAGTGGTATTCTATAGTACATATAGTTTTTAATTTCTTGAATTATTTTTTTATGTCTAATTTTTATTGAATTTTCCTTCTCACACATGAATCGCTCTCAATTAAGTTGATAATGTCATATTCTATAACGACATTATAATTAAGACTTTTATATTAATTTCAATATAAAATTAATAAATAGTGGTACCTTCACTAATCAAGTTATTCAATATTATTGTTTTTACCTCTCGACCTCCCGATTTTGATATGGATTTCATTACTTTTTGTCTGTGATGCTTAGTCTCGACAGTCAATACAAAGTGGCTAGGATTAGTTTCTAAATGTAAGAATTCCTTTGGTTGTAATTTTTACTCACCGAAATGCTCCACAGTATGAATTGTTATTCTCAAATCCTTGGTCGGGAGGAACGACTCTCTCCAAAAATTTGGGCGTCAAAGCTAAGGATGCTATTGCGGCAAGAAGCCATTGATCTCCTAGTTCACCAGCTTCAACTTGGAACCTCTGGATATCGTTAGTATTTTCATTGAGAAATTTGGGTCTTTGGCAAATTTCCTGAAATGAAGGAGACGCTATAAACATATCTGTTATCCAAAGAAAATATCAGCACAAGACTACAAATGATAGAATTCGTTGAAAAGAAATTATTTCCTTGAGAACTCTACTCATGTTTGTATGTTTTACGAATAGAAATTAGGAAATAATATGGAAATATAATGTTTTAATTTATATTATTACATGTTAATTTCATAGTTCGATTACAAATTGTATATGTTGTGATATTGAATGATTGTTTTAAATCAAATAGTATAGAGCTCGGTTAAAAATACGAGTTTTATACTTTCGATTCACTCAGGTATCTTCTCAATTGGAGTGAAAATTCAGAAAAGGCAGTGGCCCTATCTCTCATAGGATTGAAAAGCCCTCTGCACTAGCCAACTAAAGCCATGGTGTTAGCTACAATACCAAGGGCTGAAGGACACTGAATATTGGTGCCTTTGGATCATCAGATCGAATTCCAGAGTATTTCCACGATAATCGGGGATCTATCAGGGTAAACGTTATTTCCCTTGATACTTGTTGGACCTACATATATAACACTAAGAAACAAAAACAGGCACTGAGAAGGGGCCAAACAAACAGGACAAGACCCGTAATTGATTACAGCATCAGCCAGACGGCGACCCGTCGGGACCCCAAGGCCCTCTCTGCAGCTGTCGAGAGTCGGGAACCGTGGAATTACTGAGGGACCATCAGAGTATTGAATATCAGAGGAGACACAGCTACACTATTTTACTTCTGTTATCTTGAAGCATGCGGCCTAATTGAAGGTGTAGCCTCTATCACCAAGGCAGGATAAAACCGAAAGGGTCTTCCTGGGTATTGATCTCGAGGCGACTTGAATGATAGATGGAAAGAAATTTTCGTGGCGTCAGCATATAGGCACTACTGCTCTCCAGAACCTCTATCATCAGAGGACATTGGAGTACTAGTAGAGAACTGCATGAGTACAGAACGCAAGCTCATCATCATACGCGAAGTAAATTTTCACCACATGGTATGATGCAGCAGCAACACCAATTCAGGACTCTCCTGGAATATCTTTCAAGCTGGGAAGTAGGTCTCCAATAAGAGTAGATAGCCAACATTCTGTATTACCAGCAGGATGGAGGTTATTAATTTGGCTTTGAGACCACCAAAAATAGTGAAGAGGATAGAAAATTGAAAAGTGTCTGATGAGCCGTCACAATCAGATCACAGGAAAATCAACCATCGTGATGACGGCAAGGCTGAGAGGGGACTAGTGAGGAATTCAAAACAGACGAACTGGCCATCATATGTTGAGGATTTGCGGGAAAATATGACACAGTTCCTGAGAAAATACTCTAACGAGAATGAAATCGAACTAGTGGTAGGAATGCTGAGAGAATCGATCACACAAGACTACGAGGTCAAGTATACGCTAAAACTGGCATACAAAGATCAAACTTCATGGTGTAACCAACGATTGCAGATACTGCTGGAGGCCTCCAGAAAATCTTCTAACATGGCAAGGGTAACCCAAAGCCCTTGGGATTGGGAAAAATTAGGAAGAGACCATAGGGAGTATGAGGAAGCCACAAGAAAAGCCGACAGAGAATCGTAGCAGATACACTGTCAGGATGTTGTCTGAGAAGCTGCAAGAATACAGCGAGTGATGTGCGAGATCCTGTTGACATCTCGGGTATACACCACTTCAGTGGAGAATTACGAGAGCAGGTAGTCGTTATTCCAAATCTGGGTTCGATCGATTACGATCAAGCGGGCGCATTTAGATGCATTAGTTTAACTCATTTTCTGCTCAAGATGTCGGAAAAAACAATAGATGGGTATATGAGATGCACCCACTACACTTCGTAGACAATTTTACGTATGCAGCTCTCTACAGGCTAGTAGGAATCAACGAATGAGGAGTGCATTGCGGTAGGGATTCTCCTGAATATCCAGGGGAGATTATGACAGATTACCAAATTTCATCTTACTTATCGAAAAGTAAGTTGAAAAAATTCTAATGCACGTCCTACGTAAATCACCCTGTATATAATAATAAATGGCTAAACACCCCATGTGGGGTTGAGCCGCATAAATGCTTTCTAAATCCGCTTTCTGGGGTGGATCATCATTCCTATAATTTCTCGCTTATTTTCCTCCATAGAGCCCTGTCCTTAGCTTCTTCCTTCCATCCAGCGACACCTATCGTTCTTAAATCCTCCTTCAGCCACTTAGATCTGGGTCTTCCTCGCCTTCTCCTACCTCCTGGTTCCCACTGCAACACTGAGCATACCATTGCATCCTCTCCTCTTCTCCATACGTGGCCGAGCCATTCTATCCTTCGCTTCTTTATTCGTTTCACTATATCTTCGCCGTTCATTTCCCTCAGTATTTCATAGTTCATCCATTGCCTGTATTCATTGTTATCAACTTTTATTAGTCCTAGGATTGTTCTCATTATTCTTCGTTCCACTATTCTCAATTCCTCCTCTTCTCTTTTTGTCATCGTCATCGTTTCTGCTCCATACATCATAACCGGTCTTATCATTGTGCTATAAATTTTGAGTTTAGTGGCCCTTGTTAATAATTTGCTCTTTAATAGTTTCTTATTGGCATGGAACGCCCTATTTACTGCCATTCTTTTTTCTTCTATTTCTGATCTCCGTTCTCCGTTACTGCTGATCGTAACCCCTAGATATTTGAACTTTTCGACTTCCTCAAATTCGTATTCACCCATTTTTATAATTTTGTTTTCACACTGCTTCCCAAATCTCATTAACTTCGTTTTGCTGCTGTTTATTTTTAATCCCATCTTCTCACCTTCTGTTGTTATTTCTAATAGTATTTGTTTCATTATTTCTCGTCGCTTCGTTACTATGACTATGTCGTCTGCATATGCGACCATTTGGCCTCCGCGCGTTCTTAAATTCCCCTTGTTTACGTTTCTCATAACATACTCTAGGGCTAAGTTGAACAATATTGTTGAGAGGCCATCACCTTGTCTTACCCCTCTATTAACTATAAAGTCTTCTGTTTCTCCTTTACTTGTAAGTATACTCGCTTTTGACTGGTTCATAGTCATTGCAATTAATCTTCTTAACTTAGCTTCTATCCCCTGCTTTTTCAGTCCTTCCATCAATTTACTCCTTTTGACTGAATCGAATGCTTGTTGGAAGTCTATAAATAGCATTTCTATTTCAATTTTATATTCAAAGGCTTTTTCCATTATTTGCTTAATTATATGAAGGGCATCGGTTGTGGACTTCCCTTGTATGAAACCGCATTGGTATTGGCCTATTATGCCTTCAGATCTTCTAGCTAAACGCTTCTGTATTATTGCTGACAATATTTTATATGCCACATTTAAAAGAGTTATACCTCTATAGTTCTTGCACTCCTGTTGGTCCCCTTTTTTATGAATTGTTACAATTTGTCCAACTTCCCATTCCTCAACCATTTTCTCTTCTCTCCATATTTTCCTAATTAACTGGTAAAGTCTTTCGTGAAGCTCTTCTCCACCGTACTTTATTAATTCAGTATTTATCTCGTCTTTTCCTGCTGCTTTCCCGTTCTTACTTTTTTTGATGATTTCTATTACTTCACTTTTTGTTGGTTCTTCTGTTGCGTTCTCCTCCCTTTCTTCTTCATTTTCTTCCTCTTTTGCTTTATCTGTAGCTGCTTCTGTTAACAGTTCTTCGAAATATTCTTTCCAGATAATTTTACATTGCGTTTCTTCTTGTATCACTTCATCGATTTTGTTTCTTATTCCTCTAACTTTGCCTTTATATGTTTTATTTTGTTCATTTATTTTTTTATAAAAGACCTTTGTGTTTCTTCTATTATTTTCGTTTTCTATGTGTCTTATTTTTTTGTCCGTCCATTCTCTTTTAGCTTTTCTTATAGCTTTGTTACAGTTTTTTCTCATTTTCTCATATCTTACTCTGTCTTCTGAGATATTCGTGCTGATCCATTTCCTCCTAGACTCTCCCTTTGCTTTTACCATTTCGCGACATTTTTCATTGTACCATTCTTTTTTTGTTCCGTTATTTTCTTTCCCTAGCTGACTTGCCGCTGAGCTCAGTATACATTTTTTAATGTTAGACCATTCCAACTCAACATTATCTGTTTCTTCACATTTCGATAACATTATTTCCACCTGTTTCTCATATTCGTTTCTTATTTTTTCATTTTTGAGCTTTTCAATGTCCCATTTTGTTCGGGTTGTTTTTATGGATTTAATATACTTTTTTATTTTTTGCTTGAGTGTGGCCGTTACCTTGTAGTGATCCGAGTCGGCATTTGCACCTCTGTATGTTCGTACATCTTTCACCGACGACTGCTTTCTTCTATTAATAAGCACGTGATCTATTTGTGTGCCATATCTGTGATCTGGCGATTCCCATGTTATTTTGTGCTTTCTTGGATGGGCGAATTTGGTGCTACTTATTATCATATCTAACCTTTCCGCCAAATTGCATAGGCGTTGCCCATTGTTGTTTGTTTTCTCATGAACTGTGTGTTTACCTGCCACTCTTCCCAAGTATTCCTCTTTCCCTATTTGAGCATTAAAATCGCCAATCAACAAAATTGTGTCCTCTTTCGGCAGTCTTTCTATTTCTTCTTCGATTTTTTCATATATATTATCCTTCTCATCCTTGTCTGCATTTTCGGTTGGTGCATATACATTTATTATCGATATATTCATAGGTTTTGCTTGTATCCTCAGACAGGCCATTCTTTCACTTATTGGTCTGAACTCCAATATATCATTTCGTAAATTACCCCTTATCATAAAACCTACCCCATATTGTCCTTGATTTTTATCCCCTGAATAATAAAAACTGAAGTCATCTTTTTCTACTATCCCTTGACCTTTCCATCTTATCTCCTGCAATGCAGCTATGCCTATTTTGTACTTTCTTAGTTCGTCCCCAATCTCCATTATTTTGCCAGGTACCAACATGGTTCTGACGTTCCAAGTACATACTTTTATTTCATTTTTTTTTTTCTCTTTTGTTTTTCTAAGTCTACTGTTATCTTTATCTTTTCCTCTATTCTTATTTATTTTTGTTTTTATTTTCACAATTTTTTTTATTGTTTATTTTCATTATATTTGTGTTTTCATAGTTCCCCTTACTACCACTACCATCAGCACCATCCCTTTTATCCCTAACAACCCTACTCTCATTACTAACATTATAAATGCATTTCCTGCCCCTTTCCCTTACAACCTTACTATCACTTATATTACTATCTAATGTATAATTTTTATTATTGTTAATCCTAAACCTATTTTTCTTTAAATGTCTATGCCTATTTTCCTGTTCTTTACCAATCTTGTATTCTTTTCCACTTTCATCTATTTCCTCCTTTAGTAGTTTTTTTGCCTCGTTCTAGCTAATTTCCTTGCTTGTTCCCATTCACTTCCTGTTTCTGGTGATCTGTCAGCTACTGTTCTTTTGCCTTTATTTTCTGCTTCTTCCTCGCTTTCATCCCCTTCTTCAAAGCTGTGACTGTCATAAACCTCTCCATCTACAATTAATTTGTCGTATTTGAGAAAAGCCTTTCTTCCATCTGCCCTTGCTATCTTCAATTGATGTATAAGCCGTTTTCTATCCTCCTGGACTTTCTTTGAAAAATCGTCATTTATCCATACATGTTGTGCCCTTTAGATTCTTTGCCATTTTGATAACTTCCATCTTTTTTTCAAAACTTTAAAAATGTTATGAGTATTGGTCTTTTTTATTGGCCTTAAACATTCCTATCTTTCGCACCTCACTAGTCTCGCTCTCTAAATTCAGTTTGATATTCGCTTTCTTTAGTATCATTTCAATTCTTGTTTTGACATCATCAGCTTTGTCTTCCTCCCTATCTTCGACTCCTTGTATTATCAGATTTTTTCTTTTCATTTCACGTTCCATTAATTCGATTCTATCGTCCTGTTTTTTCATCTGCTGTCGCAAACACTGGTTCTCCTTTTGCAATTTTATCATTTCTTTCGTAGTGTTTTCCAGCTTGTTTTCGATAGATGTCATTTTAGTTTGTATACATTCGAACATTCTTTTTATTTCACTCATGTTCGCCATTTTGACATACAATTAGTGTAGTACGACAGAATACGGACTCGCGAGCGCCCGGCTAGTAAGCTACTCAATCCACCCACAACCAACTCGCACGCGAGTACCTCACCTGCCGCACCGACACTTTCCTATTTATTCTTAATCCGACTCTGTGCTTGTTCTATTCTAGATCGCCGGAATCTGCTGACACTGGCTTTTATTTGATACTGTCACCTTACACGCTGATTATATGGGTTGATCTTTGGAGTATTATTTCACCCGTAAACAAGATATTATTGCAATTTTCAAAAGTGTACTTACAGCCTTCACTCCTGACCTTTTTAACAACTAAATGCACTCACTCTCAGCATTTAATTCTTTGCCTCTACCAATGAATTTTCAATTATTTCACCACACGAATTAACTTCCACTTATCGTTGAACTAGCAGGACCGCACTCTTCCCTGTATATATATATATATATATATATATATATATATATATATATATATATATATATATATATATATATATATATATATATAAAGGGTGATTCATTAAGGGTGGCGACCGGCCGTATCTCGGAAACCGTATGTCCTAGAATTTGGGGAAAAAAATTCTTGTATGCAAATCTGCCCTAAAAATTGATTAAAAATGTTTTTGACTCCACAGTTTTCCGCTAGGTGGCGCGAACCACCACTTATAAAATATAATTGGATAATGCGAACTAACTCTTTTATAATGCCTTTTTATTCAAATGGAGAGGCATATGATATGCTCAGTATATATTTTGAAATTCTACAAAATGAAGTAATTGCTGAAAGGGAATATGCGATACGATATCCTGAAAGACGGCGTCATTCTCGGAAATTATTCAATGATTGGCACAAAGAATGCGAGAAACCTGTCGCATTAGGAAATAGGATACGTAGAAGTCGCAATGAAGAAAATGTTACTAACGTTTTGGTGTTAGTTAAGTCTGAACCCCATTTGAGTATACGAAAATTTGCAAGAGATCTAGGATTGAATTATTCTTTGGTGCAAAGAATATTAAAGGATTATAAAATGCATCCTTATCATATTATATCACAACAGCATGAAATTAGCCCAGACAAAAATTGTAGATCAGATAATTATCTATAAAAAATTTCAAAATACTTTTTCTTCTAATAGTCGCCGTTTTTGAGATATAACGATTCAAAAAGTTGAAAGAGTTGTGATCGTCATAATATGCACGTTTCAACGCCACCTTTGAGCTAGTGTTTTTCTGCATTTCTTTAAATTTTCTGAATCGTTAATCTCAAAAACGGTGGCTCCGAGGAAAAAATTTATTCAAACGTTTTTCATAGATAATTAGGTGATCTACAATTTGTGTCTGAACTAATTCCATGATAAAACTTACTGCTTTGCTGAAAATCGCAGAAAAACCGTTTTTATGATATTCGAACCCGAGTAAATTTTTTTGCACATATCAAATCGATGAAGACTTTTCAGATTTCATTTATAATGGTGTTTTGAACAATCCTACCAATTTTCAGATGGGTGCGAATTTTTATAAATTCACTCCTATTTTTTGGTCTAATTTGACCGGACTAGTTTTATTTCATTATGTAATGTTAGTAAATATTTTCATGATGCGTTTCTACTTGTTATTTTTTTTTTCAAAACAATTTTAGCAACATAGTTTCTCTTCCACCTTACAGGGTGAGCCAACACTCATCAAAAAATGCCAATATCTTTGGAATGAAAAGAGATATCAGTTCGCGGTTTAGACAGATCAATAAGTCATCAAATTTGGCTCTTTGTCAGTTAGTTAGATTCATAGCATTGCATTTGACATTTCTCAAAAAAATCATAAATAGAGCTAGGTGTTACATAACACCCTCTAGTTGCCGATTGGAAATTTAAAAGTGTTTTTGTTATTTGTAACTGAAATCTACATTCAATACTCTTTGCATAGAGTCTACGTTTTCGAAAATCGGTTCATGCATTATGGAGTTACAGTCTTTTTTATGTCAAAGAAATAGAACTTCCCCCACCATTTCAGAATAGGTAATACAGAAAAATGACTTTAACAGAAGTTGTGGAATTAGGACAGTAGTTTCTGAATTTGATAATTTTTACCAGCCTAAATTGGGAAATATTTCGTAAAAAATCCAATTATATTTTATAAGTGGTAGATTGCGCCACCTAGCGAAAAACTATGGACTCAAAAACATTTTTAATAATTTTTTTAGGGCAGATTTGACCATAATGAATCACCCTGTATATATACTATATATATATATATATCTATATATATATATATATATATATATATATATATATATATATATATATATATCTATATATACATACGTACGGTGGTCGAATTAATCATCAAAGTGTATACAGATTTTCCGCACCAATCTTCTTTGATTGTGAGCGCTCCTGAAATTTCACAGATAATTAATATCTTTTGTCATAATTATGTATCTATAGAACCAATGTATGTGAATATGTGCGACCTGCTGGTAGACTACTCTTGGGTGCATGTTCCACAACATGAAGACGAGGCAATGTTGCCAAGTATAAAACTTAGCACCAATAACTAAATAATATTTTAAATCTCAAAATCTGAATAACCCACTTCAATATTCTCTTCTAGATTAATAATTGTATTGAAGAAACGAGTTTTATTGGAAGATACACATACAACATTGCGATAAAATTGCTTATCAGGTATCTCCAGATTTCTATCTTTTTGATATAAAGTTATGGATAAATATCAAAAAATTTAGAATGATTATGTAATAATCAAAGTGGTAATGCATATTATTATAGAAGAGGCAATTTAGTTAACATTTTTCAAAACTATATTCGAAAACAGCAATTTGTACAAGTTTCAAAGTTCCATACTGGAGAGCTTCTCGAAGAATTGTAGAATGTATTTTTTCTGTATCATCGCTCATAGCATACGCATATAACAGTCACAAGATATATATGATGACATTCAGTTTACATATCCATATATGCCCACATCTGGGCACTTTATTGAAACGTATTGGGGACGATCTTATTGGGACATATTGCAAACGAGGGCCCACAACTTTGAATCTGCAGATGAATGAAAATATG
This sequence comes from Cynegetis impunctata, assembly GCA_030704885.1. Taxonomy (NCBI): domain Eukaryota; kingdom Metazoa; phylum Arthropoda; class Insecta; order Coleoptera; family Coccinellidae; genus Cynegetis; species Cynegetis impunctata. Next base: position 53,132 of record JARQZK010001587.1, read on the forward strand.
AAGGGTTGTTCAGCACTTTGAGCTGAGTAAGCAATAAAATCTGCTACTATTCACTTCAATCTGGAGACCCAGATTCTCGTGGGTTATATATTATGTATTAAATAGGCAGGTATAATGAAATGAATTTAAAAGCATCTGAAGAAGGTGAAGTTCCACCGAAACGTGCTTCATGCGTTATTTCTTTTAATAAATGTGTGAATTGTTATTTTTAACCATTGTTTTAATATGTTTATTAACTTACACCAAGTATCGGCCCAATCAATCCAAAATATATCTTTTAAATAGGTATATGAAAATAGTTGGTAAGTTGATCAGTAAGTAAATCTCAGTAAATATTGTTTTGTGGTAACTAAAGTAGGACACGAACATTTGCGTTTAAATTTTATGTACATATGTAGAAAAAACTGTATCGATACCGGTATTCTATCTTGGTGTAAATTTTACTGTAGCACTGTTAATTCTTAAATCAAATTAATTCAAAGGAAACAGTAACAATGGCTCCGAGTTTTCATCAAAAAAGTTGAAGTCGCTACTATTTTGTTTGTACCAATAATATAAATTTGTTGCCTTTAGTTATTTATTCTAATCCAATTATCATTATACGAATAGAGACTATGTATAAAAATTATAACCAATTCCTCACTTCAAAATCATATGTAATCTATAGTAATACATTGATATTATATTAATATAATTATATTAATATAGAGTACCTATCTTACAAAATATTCAAACATTGGTACCTGACTTCGTCATCACTTTCTTTAACTTTTACAGAATATTTTCACAATTAAATTTTCACTAACAAAATGACAGCAATACGCATATACAAATACAGTTGATGCGCAATCCTAGTTGAAAGCTGTTGCCAAGTGTCTGGAGTGTAAGGTACTATTAGAATGTTCTAAAACCAATTACCAATTTGCATCATATTCTATCATTATTTTACACCTCATAAAAATGTATTTTTTATTTCATTTCAAAAGATTGTGTTCAATAATTGAAAATCATAAAATAACCTAGAATGATTTAAATTATCAAATAACCTTCCTCAGTAAAATGTGTAACATACAAAAGATCAACAAGTATATTTCACATACATTTGGTCCAATCTTGAATGACTCTCAGTTATAAGCTAATTCAAGTCTTATAGAAATGGTACGACAACACTGGTCATCAATGATTGTATAGTGTCATGGGTAAGTTTGACCCGACATGATGACCAAGTCAGATATGAATAGTAGGCAGTGCCACTAGTCGTATTATGGGTGACGATCTTTAATCTTTATTGGTGACATTGGTTGTACCATTTCATGACTAATTACTTCGGAAACAACTTTGATATGAATACAGAAAATAAAGTCATCGATTTAAATGTGCAGAAGATAGTCAAACAAAACAAAATTTTTCATCGAACCTGAGCCACTTCAATCTACTAAATGATGAAGTAATGAATAAAAGTTTTATTCATCATATCAAAAATATTTTCAAGAAGAAAAGTCACAAAAAATATTACCAATTTAATTACCTCATACGCTAAAATAAGGCTAATTTTACAGGTCTCATAAGTATATCATCGTATGCTTTTACACATAAACATTTATAATATTAATTGATATTAATCTGATATGAAAATATCATGTATCAATGTAAAATTTTTATCACGAAAACAATGGATTAAATATTAATTTGGAATTGAATCATACATTTAACCTGCATATCATATATGTTTTTCATTTGATGGAAATGTTCCATTTTGAAGTTACGAAGAAATTCATAAGGTTACCTTATTTTATTTTAAATATTCAAGTTTTTAAATTTTCTAGGTATATATATATATATATATATATATATATATATATATATATATATATATATATATATTTGAATTATTTTTGCCTGTGGTTGAGATTCACCAAGCCTGTTATTGCTAATAATTATCAAAAAGTTGGCTAAACTTAATTCCTCCCTGAAGTATGTGTTAGGGAGACGCGCAGCTTGAGTTTAGGATAAACTCCTTCAGCCAGATCAGAGGATACACTTGTATGTACAAGTGCATTGAAGATAGATGAGACGGAATATTTATGGAACATATAAGAAGTGTGTGTAGGGTTCAGATGATTAATACTGGCACAGCATTTGCCTTGTAAGTATGCAAGCAGTGTCTTACATTACCATGAGGAAACCTCTAAAAAAAAACTCAAGGCAGACCAGTCGGCTTCGGGGTTCGAACCCTAGACCTTCCAAATACTAGCCAGCGTACCTTAAAATATATATATATATATATATATATATATATATATATATATATATATATATATATATATATATATATATATATATATATATATATATATATATATATATATAATATATATATATATATATAATAATATATATTTATATATTATATATATATATATATATATATATATATATATATATATTATATAATATATATATAAATATTTAAATATATAAAAATATATATAAATATATATAATTATATATATATAATATATATATATATATATATATATATATATATATATATATATATATATATATATATATATATAATGTATATATATACACATATATATATATATATATATATATATATATATATATATATTTATATATAACACAATTCTTCGTGTAATCTCATCGATACACGTTCGTGGCAATAAAATGAAGTAAACTAGGACATTTATTTGAAACTAATCAAACAAAGCTTCTAGCGTAGCTGGTTATACGAATTCACGAAACATCGAAATATTTCAATATACCTTGGACGGTAAATGTTAGAAACATTAAGTTGTTTACCACAATCAACGGAAATGATAGACAGACTGTTTCGCCCTTATTTGGGGCTCATCAGTATCCATCGAATCGAAAGTGATAAACAACCATATATTTCATATAATTGAAAAAAAAAAAAAAAAAAAAGCTCTCTTTTTTTGTTTTCAATTTTTATTAAATACTATTTTGATGACTCTTATATTCAACATACACTGCATTTACTGTTATGGTTAATTTACATCCAGCCTAGTTAGTTGTAAGTTGTGAATATTGTTGATTTTTTATTATGTTTTAATATCATGTATATTTGTAGAGTCCTGAGGAAGGATATAATCTATATCCGAAATATAGACATTATTAACGAAATGGTTGTGATTCTTCGTTAGTTGGCCCCTTTTTATTTGCCGAGAACTCATAAACTTTGTCATTTAAATTTTACGGCAATACTCCTTTTTCTATATTATATATATATATATATATATTATATATATATATATATATATATATATATATATATATATATAAATATATATATATATATATGTATATATATATATATATATATATATATATATATATATATAGATGTAAAATAATAATTATTTATTTATATTTTATTAATTTATTAACAGTATCAGGCCATCGGATTTTCAAATATCATATATTTGAAATCCGATTTCATTACCAACTTGACGTTTTGTCACGAAATTCGTGGAAATTTTGACTTAGATAACATGAATTAAATCTTTGCTCTAGATACTATTATAATATAGTACAATTTAAAAATGATTGTTATAGTTGAAACGCTGTAATAAGCATTCCATATTATATTATTCAGTATATTTTCAAATCAAAATTTTGACCAAGAACGAATTCACTCTTCAAAACCTCACGGTTATGCATCCATAAATAAGCTTCCTTCACATCTGGTAGATTCCTGCATCTTATCTTGAGCCATTCCTCTTCCACACAATTTACGTTTTCTCACACCCACATTCTGTTACGCGGGTTTCGTTCAACCGTCGTGGATAAACAAGGAAGCATCGAATCAACTGATAAAGAACGAAGGAAAGGGTTATCGAAAATATCCTACTCTAAGGTGTGCACAACTTGGATAGTTCTGTATCATAATTTAGAATGGTGAGAAATCTGAAGCCACCATCACTACCATGATTATTTCCAGATTGGCCATATTTCCCACAGTTGTGATATTCAACGTTGATATACAGCAAGAGAATTGGATTAGGAGGTACTCTAGAATATCTTGCAACTAGAGATCTTATCGTAGTGTATAACACGTACCTATGTTAAAACAATCGCATTTTAGCCTGTGTAGTTACTCTTTAACATTATGAGTTGAAATAATGAATATAAAAAGGGGCAAAAGAATTTAGTTCATTTTCATCCTACTTTCTGATTATAACATTGTTGAGTCTTATCAGAGCTTTATATATATTCATTTTATAAAACTGGATGTACCGCGTGTAGACGAACGTCTTTAGCTGAAAAAACTGAAGCTGTTTCGAATGAAATTTTTTTGGTAGCTTATTACATATTTTGCCTCATTTTTTCTCATGATATGTGAGATTGTATATGAGACAGTTCGTAAGATATTTTCGTAGAAATGTTTATTGTATTGAAGCAATCACAGCAGCTCAAAAAAATAAAGATGATCTGTTCAAACAGATTGCTTTCGTAGCCGGATTCTCCCTGGAAATATTAGACTATTGTACTGTATCAAAAGTCAACTGTAAGGTTAGTTTTGAATCAGTTTCAGACGATTTTTGAGATTTTATTGTTTTCTAGCCTTCTATCACCTTACACCAACTGGGTTTAAATTTGGTATCTAGGGTTGTTCTTGAGGAAGAAAAAAAACTCAAAATTTGAGTAAAAACAGTGAATGTTTTGGCATTTTTAATATAATATAATGAATCAGCCTTCAAAGGATATCACGACGTCGTATGGAGCTATGTTTTCTGAAGGGCTTTTACACCCCGAACGTCCTTAAAATTTCGGGTGGATTAAGCTGTAGTTTAGGAAGTGGCTTTTGTCGGTATTTTGTGTAGAGATTTCTGGATTTTTAATGGATTTTGAGGTTTTGTACGGCACCGCACCGTTTGCAGATTGAGGCAGTGGGTTGAAATTCAATACGTAGATTGAGTTTAGGTCAGGATACGACCCTTCGGAGTTTCAAACTATTTTCTTCGCCACCGCTGAACTTATGTGAGATTTTATGTTTTTTGAGATTTTGCACTCCTCCAGACTGAGTTAGAAGCTTAAAATTTGTTGGTACGTGAATTGCGTTGATATTGGGATACGACTATTTCGAACGATTCTTTCATTTTTCTTCTTTAACAGCCTCCATTTGTATGTAGATTGTAACGTGATTTCCCCTTATGAAACAATAAAATTGAATTTTGGATATTTTACAAAAATTAAATGCTCCGACTAGTTCAAATGTTTGGGAAATTTGGTTACACTTTACCTGATTTATTCACTTGGGACAATGAAACGAAGTAACTTTACTAAAATCTCTATTAAAGTTATTTGTTAAATTTGGTTCAAAGATTACAACGTGAAATATAATTAAATTGAATAAAGTAAAATGAATAAAGTTAATTTTATTGAGCTCTTGTCAGTATACTGATCTGTTTCCAACGGTCTTCGATCCAGACTCCTACGGTTTTTATAGACTTTATACAGTTCCTGGAGTTTTTGAAAGTTCCTGGAGTTCTTGAAAGTTCCTGGAGTTATTGAAATTCGGACTCCTGACGTTTTTGGAAACTCCTGACGTTTTTGGAAACTCAGACCCCTGACGTTTTTTGAAATTCAGACTCCTGCAGTTTTTTGAAATTCAGACTCTTGCAGTTTTGAAACTCAGACTCCTGAAGTTTTGCTAAAATTCACATTATCGAATTTCAGTTCAATTAACCTTCAATAATCTTGTTTGCTGCGTAGATTCCTATGCTTTTTAATCTTATCTACAAACGGTACTACGTTCTTTGAATCAAATAAAAAACTAAGAGATAAGGAAAATGTTTTTTTTTCGAGCAAAAAAACACAACAAACTTTCATCAACGCAACAAGCAAAAAAAACAAGGTTAAAAAAGAAAATTTGAACTAAGAAAATTTAAACTGAGAAAATTTTGTCTGAAGGTAATTAACGTGAATATATAGTAATAGGATTGTTCGACTGTTCCATAATATGAACTTCGGAGACTATTACTAATATTGAAATAAAAATTGAAATTAAACTACAAGTTCACAAATATGATCAAAATTATTTAATCAATGTCATTAATCAATATGAAGAAACACTTACCGCTTCCTAGCGCAAAGATATTTAACAAAATTTTATCAACTCGGAATAACTATAAGGTGAGAATTTATTTGCCTTTACAATAGAATTCTTACGTCGTATTCACTCGAATTCCCAAGTCGAAAAAGAAAGATGGTTTAGTTAGCGTCCCGGCTTTGACAAATTATCCCTCCTACTATTTGAAGTGACGCTAGAAATCATAGAATCTTCTTTACTGACTGATCTCGGCTAGAATTTGGTTTAGCCAGTGGACGGTATTCCATAACGTTACAAGATATTCCATATGTTTCAAGGTTTTGCGCTTCTTCAGGCTGAGTTCGGGGTTTTAAATTTTTTTTAGTTAGTCTGGGTTGATGTGAGGGAAGTCCATTCTGGTAGTTTCAACTATTTTACTCAGCTGCCGCCATTTTAATTGAAATTTTTTTTATTTTTCCATCGGAGCTCTCCTCTAGAGCCTCCAACTTAGTGCATTAATATACTATATTGCTCCAGAGGTCTTCAATGTTTTTTTCAATTTACCGAAGCGACTTAAAACGATTCCAAATAATTTTCAAAGAAAATTCGTTGTTCTTGGTAATATATGATAGAATGAGAAAATAATTTCAATCGTTTTGCAATCCTCGATAAAAAAAATTTTTTTTGATTTTCTAAGATAGGAAGGAGTTCTTGAGGTATCAATCGATTGTTTTCTCAACTCATATTGATATTGAGGATACACCGGATATTGCTTTTTGTCTGTGGCGATGGAAAAAACCTTACTCTAATTTTCAACCTCTTGATTTTTGGTGAACTTACGACAAACGGCATTGTGAAGTTAATCGAACTCGTTAACTATTCCTATGAAGATTTCAGGTTGCAGAAACAACAATAACAGGAAAATCCATGAGTTCGTGGCGGTCCGACTCGGGATGGTCCGGATGGTCGTTAGAGGTGTTAAAAATTATACCCAGGAGCGTCTTGAATATCGATTTTATCTCTTCGAAAAATTCCCCACTTAATGTGGGGAGTAATCGTTGAAATAGTTAGCAAGAAATACGACATTTTCATTGCCGACTGCGACTTGTAACGCCTTGCGCGACAAGTTTTTGCCTTTAATTGCTTATTTATTACTTCACTTGCATGCCAATAAATTTTCAGAGGTAGTTTTGTAGGATATTTAGCACGCTTTTACCGATCGGCGTTCAAAATATTCATAATGGAAACAATTTTTTGTAGATTGATTGCAGTGTTTCAGGATTAACATAATATATGCAATCTTTTTACATGAATACCGTTGAAGACTTTGCAAGTGAAATGTGCACATTCAAAGCTAGATGTGAACCTGACAGGTAGCTTCCTCGTTTAGGCGTTGGAGGCAAAATTAAGTATAGAAATTACCATATTTTATCAAAAGCTAGCAGGCGTTTAGGGAGAGAAACTTTCATAACAAGTTATTTCAATATACCACTATTATCATTGATAAAGATTCACAGATGAAATAATGAAGATATATACCAATATTATCCATTGAAGAAACGATTTCTTTTGATATTGATAATTTTTCGAACTGATAATACTTGCCTCAAATAATAAAAACTGTACTTTAACAGTAAAAAAAACTCACACAGGGCAATAACATATCGCATTAAAGTTCAGTTGACAATGGTCTTCGATAAGGTAGTTTTTGTTTAGGGTTTTAGCGATATTTTTGTTTCTTTATTTTGAGCAAGGAACATTGAAAAAGTCAATTAGATACTAAAATCTCAAGTACATATAGTTGTTTTTTTCTTCATATATGAATTCTATATATATATATATATATATATATATATATATATATATATATATATATATATATTATATATATATATATATATATATATATATATATATATATATATATATATATATATATATATATATATATATATATATATATATATATATATATATATATATATATATATATATATATATATATTTCGATCAGGTAGATCGACGCAGACCGCCGCACTCTCCTTTGTGGAGTACATCTATGAGTGCTTGGATAGTGGTCTTTGTGTTGCTGGGCTGTTTTTTGACCTATCGAGAGCATTTGATTGCCTTGTGTTCGAGTTCATTCTGAGTAAGCTCTATAATATTGGTTTCAGAGGAATTGTACTGGAATGGTTATGTTCCTTCATCACTGATCGTTTGATGGTGGTCAAGGTTCAGGAGAGTTGGTCTAGTGAGTATGATGTGGGTTTGGGAATCCCTCAGGGGTCTGTGCTTGGGCCATTACTTTTTCTGCTCTTTATCAATGATTTACCTGAGTACGTCGTTGCGAGTAGAATTACGATCTTTGCAGATGATACCTCGTTACCAATTTCGGCGCACACACCTAGGGACCTTTCGGAGAAGTGCTCTAAATTAATGTCATGTTTCACTGAGTGGTGCCGCAGAAATGCTCTCATTTTGAATATTGGCAAAACGGAATGCATTTATTTCAATGTGAGAGGTGTTGATAATGGCACTCTTAGGTTTGAATCTAATGGAGTCACAGTAGTTTCTAAAGATAGCATTAAATTCCTCGGCATTCAAATTGATAGTGAGTTGAGATGGTGCAAACATGTTGATTTGTTGTGCGGAAAGCTGAATCAAGTCTGTTACGCCATAGGCAGAATCAGGGACTCGTTACCTATTCATGCTGTCATGAATATTTACTATGGTTTATTTTACAGTCATATTGGATACAATATTTTACTATGGGGTAACTCTATTGATATAAATAGGGTGTTTTTGGCACAAAAACGTGTTCTGCGCTTAATGTTCAACCTCAAGCCGACGGATTCTTGTAAACCGATATTTGTAAGTAGGCGTATTCTGACTGTTTCTTGTATTTATATATATAAATGTTTAATATATGTGAAAGAGAATGAACACATATTCATTAAACTTTCTGACTATCATCATTATGATACTAGAAATGAAGGAATTTTATGCATACCGAAGCACAGATTGGCTAAGTATGAATCATCGCCATCGTATCAGGGCATTAGACTTTTTAACCACCTGCCACCAACGGTAAGGGCACTTAAGTTATATGCGTTTAAAAAATATATCAAAAATTTCCTAATACTAGAAGCCTTTTACGGTGTCGGTGATAATTTGAACACTAGAATTGAGACTTCTTAAGTATTGTTGATTTGATATTTGAATTTTTTGATTTTATTTTGATTGAGTTGTAATTTTGGGATTTTTTTTTCCAATCTATTATTATTTGTAATTATGCATATTTATTGTTGTTGTTATCTTTTGTAGGTATGCATACTTATTAGTGTTACATCATTATTGTTATCATTGTTAAATGAAAATTGACTTGTCCAATACAGTGTAAATTGTCTTTCTGGATGAATAAAAATTATTATTATTATTATTATTATCCAATAAATGCGAAAAATAAACCGACGTTAATACTTTTGAATTGAAAATTATTAAATTTCAATATCTGATTCTACAATTAATTTGAAATTTCAAAAAAACTACCTGCTATAAGATAGTTTCAAATTTTCACTCCAGTTGAAAGTCCTTATGACTGCTTATTACTTTTTCAACCAAGAGTAATATTAAATTTTTTTCAAAAATTCATTGATTTGAAATATTATCAAAACTTCACATTCAGAGGAAATGTTCTGTATGGGACATTTTAAATATTTCTTTGATGCTGTGGTAGAATATAATTAATCAATAGAATTGATATCGCATAAAACGATCTATATATTTTGAGCATGATACTCACAGACGATTTAAATCATATTATAAACTGATGTCATATAGGAACTCATCTATGCAGTGGATAGAACTGTACTACAATCAAAATTTTCCATTCTATTCTGAGAATCCTTAAATAACTGTTGTTTTGAAGGTAAACCTTTAGAATACCGCAAGGACTGCTTTCCAAATTGTGTAAAAATGACATAAGTTAATTTTTATGCTGATTTTGCGAACTAAATTGATACTTCCTCCTGAACATTGTCGTACGTCAATTATATCTAAAGAATAAGAAGTGTTCAGGTGTTTTCTATACGACCGAAAATGTAGAAAACGATAAAAATTATTTAAAGTAAGTACCTCCACATAATTCCTAGCAATGCCTCAATTGAACGATTGAAAATGATTAAAACAACTAGACACAATCATATTTTGGAGAAGATCGATAACAACATAGCTTCAATCGACAACGAACCACAACTCTCAACAAAGTCATGTCGATAAATGAAGATTTATGAAGAAAATAACTAATTATCTGATCTGGCTGATGGAGTTCATCCCAATAACTCAAACAGGCCACCTTGTTCACACATACTTTAGGGAGGAATGAAACTCGTGGTATTTTCTTCATTCTTTTTTTTAGCGATTTACTTCATCCATGCAGTACTGATAAGATCGAAACAGCTGTTTATTTTCATTTCGTGAAAAACTTTGGTTATTCCAGTATTCTAACTGATGTAGATGGCTTGAGAGTAATTTCTCAACTACAATCACATATAGGTATAACTAATTACCATAAATTAATAAAAATTATGAAAAACTTACGTGTGGCCTCATCCAGATGATCGGATGCAAAGGAATCTTTTTGTGGTGATAAAGCGACTTTAGCGAAGGTGAAAAATCGGAGTCTTCGAATAGAATACCACGATCTCTACAATTTCTTCTTATTGCTTGGAAGTTATTGTTTCTTTGTCTTTCTGTTGTGCAATACCTGAAAGATAATCAACTTTATGAATTCAATTGGGATTGAAATAAGCTTGAGTCTATATCGCTAATTTAGGCTTTCCTTTACATTATTAACTTTTTTAGCATATAAGATACTCAAGAGGAACCAAATATGAAATAGACGAAGAATCGAGTACCAAGTGCGTTATATTTTTATCCTTTCACCAGATGGACGTTAGGATCTAGTAACGCACGTGGTGCATACAAGATTTTATATTTCAAGAAAAAAAAATTTTATTGTGATGAAAAATCGATTTTAAAATCGGTTTATTGCTCCTATACTTTCCATTTTCCTTCTCATAGCATGTCATTTGTTGATATTTTGACGTTTGTGAATATTTTTGTCATCATATATAGTGAATGTCATTGCTGCTTTCTTTGTGTAGTCTTATAGAAATATTAGAAATAAAAATGAATTTACCCAAGAATATCATAGAAAATGCAGCCAAAGCTGCGAATAATTAATTGCCGGAGATTTTGAAGTATTTAATCAATGGAAGTTGCTTCAGTTATCCTCGTACAATGAGCGGGAGTTATGATCCATAATGCCCGCTCATAACGTCCTAGAGCATAATGAGTGTATTTATAGCAACCGTATCTAAGGTAAAATCAACATATAACATACAAGTGAAAAATAAAACATTAGAATACTAATTAATATTTACAACTTCTCTATTATATAATACTAAAGTATTTCGTGCATAACGTTTTCATCGATTCAAATATTCCATGCATAAAAAAATACCAATCTATAGCATGAAAATTCCTGTCAGCATCTGAATGTACTCTACGAATTCATTTAATTATTTTTTAATGACATGCGTTTAATTATTATATCATTTAATTTTTATTTTAGTCTATTATCAAAAGAAAAACACCTGTTTAATTTTATATCAAAATTGCCTACTATACGAAAAACTCTTTAGCCCAAAATATAAAGAAAAAATTTGAAATCTCTTGTCTATAATTTTTCATGCGGTGATGCTTACAATAAAATCGGCAAAAGACATGGCAACTTCGGAAAAAGAATTAAACAATATAATACTGTTTTGAAAATAATAAGAGAGATCATTTATTAAATGTGAACCATTAATTCAATAATGGATTTTCATATTTCACATAGAGAGTAATCCAAGATAATTGAAGTAATTGACTTGAAAAATTGGACTTCAAACATTCCTTCTGCTGAATATATTCAATAGCTGATGTACTTTGTAAAAGTTCACTCACAATATTACCTACTCATCACCCAACTCTTCAATTTCTTGTAGTATATATATATATATATATATATATATATATATATATATATATATATATATATATATATATATATATATATATATATATATATATATATATATATATATATATATAGCTTTATAGCTATATTCCATTATAGTAATGTAAAATCAACAAATAATATACAGGTGAAAAATAAAACTTTAGAATACTAATTAATATTCACAACTTCTTTATTATATAATACTAAAGTATTCAGAATTCAAATTGAGAACATTATTTATTGTGAAAAGGGTTATATAGAATATAGTTATATATGGAGACACAGAAAGCTTTCAAATCTCAAAAAATTTGTACGTAGAAATTGCGGCAATGGAAGAAGATGATAAAACCCCACAAATGTCATATTCTCAACATCAACTCAGTTAACATGAAAATTTTCAGCTGAATTTTGTGGGTCCGCGAAAACGCATGGAATGTCTATATGAAATTTATAGCGAATTACAAAAAAATTGAAACCACTGAAAGACACATTTGAAACTGTACTTTAACATTTTTGACTCAATTTCGAATGGCTGCGGAGTATTGAAACTTTTTCTGAAACGTCGCTGCATGCTCTTTCTAAAAAAACTTCATGGTGCTGAATTTCAGATATGTAGTTCATTATTAATCTCCCTTTTTTTTGTACTTCCAGTTTGACACATTTTCCCTATCGCACCTTTTTGCCACTCTCAGATACCAAATTTCAGCTCAGTTGGTGTGATGAGGATCGATGTAAATGCCAAAATGTAGCGGAAATATATTGTATGAATAAATTAATATATATATATATATATATATATATATATATATATATTAATATATATATATATATATATATATATATATATAGAGAGAGAGAGAGAGAGAGAGCTTTATTTGAGTTTTAATTACATAATTAAGTACTCACGTCAAATTATTTACTTAAAATAATATACAAAAATATCACAATCGTATTAAAAATTACATCAGTTTTAAAACATACAATAAAATACGCTAAAAATTTAAAAACTCACTTAATGAGTACGGCTTAATATCACATAAATATTTAAATAAATTTCCCTTGAATTGTTTTATCCTGCAGGACTTGAACTCATCTGGAATTTTGTTATAAAGCATTATAGACGCATAATGCGGCCCTATTTCAGTGAGAGCTTTTTTGTGGGCTGGTATCTCCAATTTTATGTCACCATATCGGGTGGGGTATTTATGATTAAAGTTTAATTTTTTAAATTTATCTTCATTTTTATATACAAACAAGACACATTCATAAATGTATATGCCATATACAGTTAGTAGTTTATTGCCCTTAAAAACAACTTTGCAAGTTGTCATGAAATCGATTTCGAACATTGTCCTTATTATGCGTTTTTGCATTATAAATACTCTCTGCAGCCGTGAGCTTCCACCCCACGCTACAATACCGTATTACAAATTTGAGTATAAGTTTCCATAGTACGCGGTAAGAAGTGTTTCAGAATCAGCACTACGACTCAGCATCCTAATTCCGAAGCACATCCTGGACAGTTTACTACAAACAAGATCTATATGGGAAAAAAAGTTTAAAGAACCATCCAATTGAATTCCTAACATTTTTGTTTTGTCCGTAAAGGATACGTTTACTTCATTTAAAGAAACCTGCTCTGGGCATGTAAAATGGTTACGTACTGACCCAAACAAAATTAAATTTGTCTTCTTCACGTTCAAGACTATATATATATATATATATATATATATATATATATATATATATATATATATATATATATATATATATATATTTATTTATTCGAATTGTTGTTGCCTGTGAACTATTTCTAATCTCCTTGATAATTATTAGGCAATAACAGGCTTGTTGAATCTTAAAAAACTTGATTTTATTGAAAAGTTGACGTTTCGCCACGACATTCGTGGCTTTATCAAAAACTTTTTGATAAAGCCACGAATGTCGTGGCGAAACGTCAACTTTTCAATAAAATCAAGTTTTTTTAAGATTCAACAAGCCTGTTATTGCTAATAATTATCAAGAGATTATATAATATATATATATATATATTTATTTATATTTTTATATTTATATATATATATATATATATATATATATATATATATATATATATATATATATATTCATTTATTTATTTATAGTATTAGTATAAGTGAGATTGAATTCTCGCACATCACTTGGCGAAACATCAAAATGAATGAAGTGAAAAATTTGAAATAAAATAACACTTGGCTTATAGTTTCACAATATTAAAATTATTACTGTATCTGGGCATGATAATGAGTTCATAACTCGAAACATTTCTCGACTGTCATTTCCTGTTAAATACAGTATTATTTTAATATTGAGAATCTATGAGCCATGCGTTTTTATTTCAAATTTTATATCTTATGTCGATGTGAGTATGTCTGATATATATATATATATATATATATATATAAATATATAAATATATAAATATATATATATATAAATAAATATATATATATATATATATATATATATATATATATATATATATATATATATATATATATATATATATATATATATATATATATATATATATATATATATATATATATATATATATATATATATATATATATATATATATATATATATATATATATATATATATATATATATATATATATATATATATATATATATACATATATATATATATGAAGTGGTAAAATCCCTATGTGAGTTCTTATTTAATAAGTTAGGAATGAAAAAACACAACGCTCACAACTCCAATTGGAGTTATATTATTATTATATATATATATATATATATATATATATGTATATATATATATATATATATATATATATATATATATATATATATATATATATATATATATATATATATATATATATTTATATATATATATATATATATATATATATATATATATATACATCAGACATACTCACAAATCTTGGTTCAGAAAGTACGAAAATAATTCAAACAATACTCTTTTCCTTTCCGTTGTTTTTGTTCAAACTGCAATAGTGTATTATTTTATGTGACAAGAACATTAGAGAAAATCTTTAATTTTCAGAACATGACAGTTGTTAGCTCAAGTGAGCTCAGACTATTCATTAGAAGTAAACAACATTTGATGTTATCAGGTCTGGTGATGTGACATATGTCAGGATTTGTCCGAAATTAAAAGTGAAAAAAAATGTTCTCGTTATTTGTGTTTATATTAATATTCATAGGCATATTCATAGCGGCCGTGCTCATGGTGTCATCTAATGATTACGAACGTATT
Organism: Cynegetis impunctata; assembly: GCA_030704885.1. Taxonomy (NCBI): domain Eukaryota; kingdom Metazoa; phylum Arthropoda; class Insecta; order Coleoptera; family Coccinellidae; genus Cynegetis; species Cynegetis impunctata. The sequence continues at coordinate 68,561 of JARQZK010001587.1, forward strand.
AAAAGCAATATCAAGAGCAAACTGTCAGAATATTCTTTGAACTCAAATAGTCACATTCTAACCTCCCTAGAAGAGTTGGATAATAGACTAGAATATCTGAAGAATAAGTTGGAGGAGAAGAAACAGGAGGTCGACGATTCGAAATCTGAAGTATCTAGGACTACCGAGAAAATACAGGCATTGGATGAAACCTCGAAACAGGTATTTGACGTGTTTTATATTCAAAAAATCTATTGTTATCAGTACCACATATCTTTAATTGATTGGTTTAGGTTTTTCTATTACACAAAAGTGTGAAAATACTATGACAAGACCCTGAAACAAGAAGAGCAGAAAAGGATCATACTTACAAAGTTTGGCGCAATGTGTATTTAATATTTTGAATTTAAAAAAATTGCTTTGATTCCACTTCTTCGTTTTAAATAATGACTCAATAGATGATTATGATTCATACCAAAATCAAACCACTGCTGTGTAAAAATTAAGAATCTTTTGGACTACATTATTTTTTGATAACATTATTAATATTACAAACAGCCACATTTCAACTTTCTGAGGATGCGACACTCTAAGAATGTAACTTTGACTTAAATTTCAAACTTCAGCAAGAAATTCTTTAATAAATTCGATGGACGATGAATCAACTCTGTGGTAGTTCATATTTATATTAAAAATTAAATAATAAGAAAACAACTTGTCTAAAAACCACAAAATGAAAATAACTTTTTATTCGACTAGTTTCGCCTGTTACAGCATTATCATCATGTATTCAGTCTTGATAATGCTGTAACAGGCGAAACTAGTCGAATAAAAAGTTATTTTCATTTTGTGGTTTTTAGACAAGTTGTTTTCTTATTATTTAATTTTTAAAAAATTCTTTGTTTTCGACCAAAACCACAAACATCACTCATCTGGCAAATTCTAGGAGCTGTCACACCTGATGTCAGAGAACCCTCCAAAGGGTTCATTTTTTTTGTCGTATGGTCTTGGACAAAATGTGCTACAATAAAGCACAGATCGAGGTCATACTTTTGTCATTCATAACTAGACCACTTATCGTTGTTTAAAAAGAAAACAGTTAAGAACAGACAACAAACTTTGAATGAGAGACTTCAATTTCGTACATAACGTTTTCATCGATTCAAATATTCCATTCATAAAAAAATACCAATCTATAGCATGAAAATTCCGGTCAGCATGTGAATGTACTCTACGAATTCATTTAATTATTTTTTAGTGGCATGCGTTTAATTATTATGTCATCTAATTTTTATTTTAGTCTATTATCAAAAGAAAAACACTTGTTTAATTTTATATCAAAATGGCCTACTATACGAAAAACTCTTTAGCCCAAAATATAAAGAAAAAATTTGAAATCTGTTGTCTATAATTTTTCATGCGGTGATGCTTATAATGAAATCGGCAAAAGACATGGCAACTTCAGAAAAAGAATTAAACAATATAATACTGTTTTGAAAATAATAAGAGAGATCATTTATTAAATGTGAACCATTAATTCAATAATGGATTTTCATATTTCACATAGAGAGAAGATAATTGAAGTAATTGACTTGAAAAATTGGACTTCAAACATTCCTTCTGCTGAATATATTCAATAGCTGATGTACTTTGTAAAAGTTCACTCACAATATTACCTACTCATCACACAACTCTTCGATTTCTTGTAGTATATATATATATATATATATATATATATATATATATATATATATATATATATATTATATATATATATATATATATATATTTATATATATATATATATATATATATATATATATATATATATATATATATATATATATATATATATATATAGCTATATTCCATTATAGTAAGCCTTAAAATCATACATGTATTTTTCTGATACTATTCTTTTGGATTTTAACAATATAGGGACCTTATCAGTTCATAACATCATTCTTATGTATTTTTTTCCGATATATTTTCATACTATTTCATTGTGCTTTCAGGTAAAATTATATTACCTGGGACTGAAACAAGATATTGTTAAATCTGAACAGGACTGTCTGACTTTATATCAACAAATTGACGAATATAAGATGAGGCAACTACAACTACGTAAGGAAGTGCAAGGAAATATAAGATATTATTATAATCTTCTTGACACGATACAAAATTTCAAGTTTTTGGATGAGAATCGATCGACAAAGAATATGCGATGCAAGAGCTGTGAGAATATTAATACAAAATCATCTGAAGAAGGTTTTCATTTTGTAAATAGAGTGAATTCAAGAAAATATTTTCACTGAATACCTATCGCTTTCCATAACCATTATTGAGTGTGTGTATATTTTGCATAAATACAATTTCACTTGTGGAAATAATGAAATCTTTTAAACCGAAGAGCTTTACAATTCTCCTAATAATGTGTTTATTGAGATATGACCATCATTCAAATCTGGAAAGATTCACAAAGAAATAGGAACGCAATTTTAACTATTTCACTGATATAAATATATATATATATATATATATATATATATATATATATATATATATATATATATATATATATATATATATATATATATATATATATATATATATATATATATATATATATATATATATATATATATATATATATATATAAGGTTAATTTCCAGATATCGGTAAGTACAAGTGTTAGGGATAGCATCACTGGGAAAATGAAACTATACCATATTTTCCTTTGTTCTCGGGCCTCGACAATTTTTTATTATCTTCTTCAGGAGACCTAGGCGACATTAAGTTAAGACAAACAACTCCTATAAGTTCGACTGTTCAATATATCAAATATATATCTTCTAGGTCTACTGAAGAAGATAATAGAACATCATCGAAAGCTTGATAACAAAAAAACAGTGTATAGGTTCATTTTCTCCAATTAAATTAACATATATATATATATATATATATATATATATATATAAGTAATAACAGGCTATTAGAGTTGGCAAACTAACTCTAAACAAATAACGTTTCGTCATGAAATTCGTGGCTTTCTCAAAACTTTTGAAGGACCGAAATTGATTTGGCGTTCATTAATTTTAAAAATTGGAAAGTTAAAACAATAACTGTGTTTCAGCAGTCAGGTCTGCTAATATTAGATAGTAAGATAAACCATAGAAACCCTTATAATATTAGCAGACCTGACGGCTGAAAGTGGACAGGATATATCTATATATATAATATAATATTATATATATATATATATATATATATATATATATATATATATATATATATATATATATATATATATATATATATATATATATATATATATAGATTCGGTTTGTGACAAATAAACTTAATCGGTCATAATCTCTATATTTCCTCACTGATTAGTGACTTCTTCAGGAGAAACTTAAATAATACATACAATATAAACTTTTGGAACATCAACAACAGATTCGGAACAGGAAATTGCGCAGATAATAAACAAACAAACTTATTTACACATTTGGTTATAGGTTGATTCTCGTTTTATGAGCAGGCTGTGTTTTGTATATTTGTCTCGTTAATGCATATCTATATGTCAATTTCTATGTATAATAAAACGTGACCATCTTTGTGCGTTGGTGGGTTTTGTTTTTATGTTTTTGATTTTTTGATGTTTGAAAAGTTTGTATTTTATATCTCTGTATTGTACTTATAGTGTGTTTTATGTATTATTTTAGTTTCTCCTAAAGAAGTCACCAATCAGTGAAGAAATATAGAGATTATGACCGATTACGTTCATTTGTCACAGACCGAATCCCGATATTCCTTCTCCACTAATTCATGAGTACGGTCGATAATACATTCATTATATATATATATATATATATATATATATATATATATATATATATATATATATATATATATATATATATATATATATATATATATATATATATATATATATATATATTACATATATATATATATATATATATATATATATATACAAGCGAGTTTCTCTAAAACTATACACACTACAACTAAAGTGCATGCTTTGATATGTCGACTAGACCCCGCCGCATGGCTTGGTACTGAATAGTTGCACTCAACATGCTGTGAAAGTGAGTTGTGCACCGAATATTTTCAACTTTACAAGTTTTTTGTTTCATGCTTGAAATATTCAGTGTAATGATTATGTTTTTTCCCTAGAAGTACATTTGATATTTAATAATGTTACGTCGCTTAATTAACGAAGATTTTAACCAATATTTTGTTATATTATTTAATACTAAAAAAGTATCCTTGGGGCTATAATTAACAAACCGGCAAGTGCGTTATAAATACCTACCCCGGATGTGGGAGCTAGTATTAACAGGGTACCTGACTCTTTGTGTATAATTATTGTTTTAGCTTCTAAAGTCTTTTTTATGATAAACCGAGAACTACGCGATACTTATGAGTTTACTGTGCTAGTAGTGATGGACAAAAATAGAAATAACAGAGATAAAGTTAGCGAATTTTAGTTGTGCTACTAGAAACTCTTCGAATTTGTGAAAAAAAAACGGGCGCTGCAGTAAAAACGGGCTACAAAAGAACAGAAAACAATAATAGCAGATTACTTGTTAAAATGTACTGAGTCTTTGGATTATTGTCCAGTGAAAACAAATTAACATATGAATGTGCAATTCTTAACAATATTATGCTACCAGAATTCTGGAAAGTTAATGAGATGACGAATAATGACAGGTACACAAGTTTTATGAGGTTAGTGATACGAAGACCTGAAGCCAGCAGTTTTAGCAGAGGTACTTCCTTCGACAAAACCAACATTCACACGTTTTTTGAGAAATATAGAACCGTTCTAAAAAGATACTGCTCCAAAACATCCTAGATTGTTGCATACATGCATGTTTTATTTCCTATCTTATAAATAAAAAAATAAAGGCTTACATTCATTTGTTTTCTTCTATAGCGTTTGGTACATAATAATTTTGATATGCCAGAACTGTTAATCATAGCCCCATGGAATCATGAGGTCACAATTAAAAACTCACATTTTGAAGTAGCTAAGTTACGTTTTTCCAGAAGAGCTATTGACGTTTCATTGACGATATCATTTAAATTTGGCAATAATGTCTCATAGTCATTATCGACATTTTCTGTTGTTTTGAGATTCCATCTTTATGTAGTTGATGGAATCCGTCGTTACTACGTGATAATTTAACATGATGAACAAAACTAAATTTGAATTTACTACTTTTATTATCACAAAATATTTTGAAAAATATAACACTGCGATTGCAATTTCGGTCACTAGACCATCATCGGGCAGATTGAGTTAAGAACTGAATACATAATTACAGATTTGCGCTCACGGATGGGGAAAAATTATTGCAGGTACCTAAATAGACAAGAGGAACATATTTCAAGAAGGGCTAATCGAGTGAATTTCCCAAATTGGTATAATACAATGTTCTCAGAAAAGTCGTTATTGTTTGAATACACTAAATATAGGAGAAGATATCAAGTCAATCTGGTCGTTCAGCAAGATATCTTTTGCATTATGATTGAGTTTAAAAAATTTTTTATTTCAAAGTTTTTCGATTATAAAAATAATTGCTTCAAAAAAAGGTTTTCATACAAGTTTGATAGATAAAATGATAAACAAGAAACGTGGTCAACTAGCGTACAACAGCATATATCCTCAATTAAAAGTAGAAAAATCGGAAAAATTCACATCTTTAACATATTTTGGTCCTCTAACAGAAAAAGTTGCTAATGTCATACCTAAATGTAATATTAACCCAATACCAGCCAGAACTCAAAGAGGATTAAAAAATTTAATTTTTTTGTATAGACTGGTTGTTGAGTGTTCAGCAAAGACCGAACACTGAAATTTTGGAAAAAAATGAATTTCAATTCGCAGAAAAATAGCGTCCCATTTTTGGTACGATGGCTAAAAGGGGATAAAATAATATATTTAGAAAAAACAAGACAAAAGGGACAAAGCTGCCTCAATAACAAAATGTGTTCAATAAACTCACATAAAGTATATACAGAACAAATTTTAATAAAAAAATTTTGGTGAAAAAAAATATTTTTTATGGGATGGTAGAAAGCAGATATCTTGTAGTCGTACATTGCATTCTCCACAAATTCTAGTGGTTTTTTTTCACAAAATGCTTATCTCCTTTTTCCTTCATAGAAACAACTAAATGACCTATTTGGTCATATCTTATGTCCACACTTGCTCTTCCTCCCATCAATTTGGACTTTTGAGGGCGTGGTCTCTTTTCCTACGTTCTTCTAGCAGAGTAGCAATTTCTTGGGGATTTACAATCTGGTAAAGTCTCCAAGAATTTGTCACCGATATATCTAACACTTGGGTGAATAAAGGCCACCACCATTTCCCTGAACGAATTCTTCTTCGGTAAAGAGACACTTGCTTGTCTAACATATCTACTCCGCCCATATGCGAATTGTATTCTTGTATCAATTTTACGATAGAGTATTGTCACTATTGCAATGGAATTCTCACCGTTTGTGCTGTTTTATTTAGTCCACTTCACTATTTTTTCTGATAATGGTTCGTCGTCACTCTCAAACTCGGATTCGTCAGCAGGGTTAGAAGTAAACAATTCCATAGTACCTACCTGCAACATCCACTATTTCTTCTCTTTCTAGGTCATTCTCTTCAAAATTTTCTGTGTCTGTTAGAATATCCGGGTCTGGAGGAATTATTGCTACAATTATATTTTCAATATCCATATCTTTCCAAAATTCCGGATCTTCAAATATGATGTCAATGTCACGGACTGTTAGACATTTTCTGCTACTCATAATTATCACTTCCAGCCAATATCCCAAAATTGGGACAACAAAATTAGCAACAAATTGGCAACAGATAATCATACGAGTCAGTTCAATTCCCTTCCGTATCGAAAAAAGAGACTATGCAACAATAAAACTGCAATGGTATAATTATAATTTTCTCGACAGAAATATATTGAAATCACTATAACGTATGACAACCCCAACGCGCCAGGCAAGTGCCGACTTGTTGAATCAGTCTAATTTCTGTTATTGTTTCTGTGAGACATCTGACTATAAATATATGAAGTACATACTTTGACCTAAATGACATTATCAAATACTCTAGTTTTCTGTGATAGTTTTGAAGGAATCTGGCAAAAATGGCGCGTCCCAAAAATGGGACGTTGGCTGGTGTTGGGTTAAAATTGCTTTCAAACCTAAGACAAAACTCTCAGGATATTTATTCAATGCCAAAGATATCACTTCAAAATTTGAAAGTTCAGGAGTTTATAAGTTGATTGGTCCTGTATGTAAAGGAGTGTATATAGGTCAGACTGGTCGATCGTTCAAGACAAGATTTAAAGAAAAACAACAATGTTTTATGAAAAATAAAACGGATTCAACGTTTTCAAATCATTGCCGTGAAAACCACCACCCATTTCCACAAATAGATAACTTTCAAATCATGCACAAATTACCGAAAGGAACCAAACTTACTTACTTAAAATCATTAGAAATTTTTGAATTCAATCATAATGCAAAAGATATCTTGCTGAACGACCAGATTGACTTGATATCTTCTCCTATATTTAGTGTATTCAAACAATAACGACTTTTCTGAGAACACTGTATTGTACCAATTTGGGAAATTCACTCGATTAGCCCTTCTTGAAATATGTTCCTCTTGTCTATTTAGGTACCTGTAATAATTCTTTCCCACCCATAAGCGCAAATCTATAATTGTGTATTCAGTTCTTAACTCAATCTGCCCGATGATGGTCTAGTGACCGAAATTGCAATCGCAGTGTTATATTTTTCAAAATATTTTGTGATAATAAACGTAGTAAATTCAAATTTAGTTTTGTTCTCCATCTTTATGTGTTGTGGCAATGTATATCTTACATAGAGCTGTTTAATATTTTTCAAATGAAATGGAAACAAGATTTTTTGATAAACTCATAACATAGCAGTGGATGTATTGGAAATATTATTTAAATGAGAAAGTTTAAGCTATAGAAATATTCCTTGTAACTGCGGCTAATATGCTGCTAGCACCAGGCACAGACCAAGGCTTTTCTGTAATAATAAGTAGGAGAACACCAATACGTACCTCTTCATTTGTGAGAATTACTCTTTACTGTTTGAAATGTTTATTTCATGTAGCACGGCTATTGATCTACAATAAATGCTTGAAAGTATCATATTTCATTGAGTAGCCACTGTTAAAAAATATTGTTCCTTCAGATTTTTTCAAGATAGATTAGTTAAAGTGAACAAAATTCCAAACCATTTATTAATGGATTAAGTAATTGCGAAGAAAAACAAGTTGAAGCTAGTACCTATTTACTGAGTTTTCCACTATCATTATTACATGTATAACACGTATATTTCGATTTTTCTATATATTTCACTAAGATTTAGCTACTTTTTTCATCTGACGATGGTATAGTGAACCGAAAAGCTCTATACATATTCAATTAATTAATTGAAAATTTAATATTTATTTCATTCATCAGGCTAAGAATATCTGTACATTTTACTTTATAATACTCGTCCAAGGCGAAGAAGAATCTTGAAGATTATTAATCTATCTTAGGGCCATGAATGACTCGTGAAATGCGCAAATAGATCGATGTTGTGGTCGATGTTAAAGCAGCCGATTCGTTTTTATTTCGTCACATCAACACTACAAAAAACCTTCGGCTGTTTGCATACATTTTTTCCTACTAAATTCACGGTCAAATGATTTTACATAGGAATTTATTCAGAGTTTTTATATAACGTCGTTTCCGCAAGAAAGAAGCTGGGAGAAGAATCCGCAGCTTACGGTTACAATGCACTTCCAGATGCGGTTTGTTGAGCATTTGAACGTCTTAAGAGATGGCTGCTTCCCATATTCGACAGATTCAATCAAGAGCGCAAAGCAATGCAACCTATTAGTTGTAATTTTCTCGAGAGGACTAGACTATTGCACTGTATGGACTGTGCATCTGTGAGATACCGGAACGGTTTTTAAATTCGTTTTATAACTTCTGAACTACGATTTATATATATATATATATATATATATATATATATATATATATATATATATATATATATATATATATATATATATATATATATATATATATATATATATATATATATATATATATATATATATATATATATATATACAGTGTGGAAAAAAGTATGGACTTACCCTAAAAATTTGGTAGCCTTTAGGTTTTATGGAAAACGCTCGAACATATCAATTTAGTTTTGCTGTTTCCTACGTTTTGACCAAATTATTTTATTTATTTGTGTATTAATTGTATCATTCAAGAATATATACTTATATATAATTCTTTCAGTGACGTCAGGACTAGTCCCTTTTCTAACCTAATGTAAACACCATGCTAGATAGTAAATGACGGAGAATGTGAGGTCACTATCAACGATCACTGAAAGAAGTATAGTTTTTTATATATTATTTTTTATTAAAAAAATATTATGTATTAATTACTTTTAAATGTATCTTTTATTTGTCGATTTAATCAATGCATGATAAAAAAATTCAGCATAAATATAAATATCTAAAATTCCTGCATTTTTATAGGTGTGTAAATAAAGCCCTTTTTCTTCATTTAACTCCGAAACGTTTTTTTTATAATTCTCTTTGTACATCAGGTTCACGTAACACTGAACATACATCATAAATAAGAAAAAGCACCCGTTCCCTCCCCCCTTCCAACCACGCTTGAGTTGGAAAATTTAACAGGGAAAGTTGAAAAATAGTAATAAATTTACTAGAAAAAGAAACCAGGTATCTTTTCATTCTTATTTTTTTGGCCAGCTGGCATTTTAATAATATAGGATTTTCATAATATGAGATGGCATTTCCATAATGCAAGTCGGGAATTGGTATCTTCTCCTCCCCTAAAAATATTTTCGCCACGACCCTGACTGCTAGACTAACTTTTATGAAACAACATTTAAAATTCGGACATAAAAAGGTACCTATATACATTTGTGTACTCGTCATATAAAAATTTAGATAAAATTAGTAGTTCCACATAATTTTGTCTCTTATAAACATGATGAAACGAACCATTGTATTTATGTAAATTCCTAGAAAAACCAAATCGGGGTAACCTTAACCATAAACTCATAAATCAGGATCATCACCTATTGTCCGAGATCTAGATAAGCAATACAATAATTGTTCAAGAAAAGAGTATGGAATTAGGGTTATTATCGTTTTTCTTTAAAACTTTTTGTTATGATTTGTGTCCTATAGCATGCGGTTGGTTATTTGTAAGAATTTAAACATGAAAAAAACAGGTCAAGGTTTTTTAAAATTTGGAGAACATTTAAGTGATATTGAAATGGACGAGAGTGACAAGGATAAAAACTATACGCCTGTGCAAGAAGTAGAAAGTGACATCGACATGTACGAAAATGATCAACTGAGTGATCAACCCTCAACCTCAAAATATAAATCAATTTCTGGTATTTTTGGACCTCGGAGTATATAAAGTTCGATCGGAGTTATTTAACTGTGCCAAACCAAACACACTAGAGTGTTTTTGGAGCTCCAATAACAGAAAAGCGAAAACAGTGCGCGCTCCGAGTGCTGCGAGCATCAACCCGAACTCACCCTTAAACTATTCGGGTCGCCAATGATGCAAATGTGTAATTTTTTAAGCTGACAGAAACTATTTAACCAAAACAAATTATGTAGACCTTTATGTCTTGAAATTTACATAAAATCCAAATGTATAATAATATACGGTATGATTTTTTTAATTACTCAAAAATGCAATGTTTAATTATTTTTCTGTTTTACCAGTCAGCAGAAAAAAGCTATAAGTTTTACAGCCGTATTCACCATCTGCCGCTAACTTTTTAATAGGCTCTGTTGAGTGCATAAAGGCGGCTAAGCACCTAGCTGTCTACTTGACAAGTATGCTGACACGAGCTTTTTGTACAATTATACATGAATGTGTGTATGGTAAAATACAGCAGAAGTCTTTGCGAGTTTTACCATACACACCTTCATTTATAATATTGTACAAAAAGCTTGAAAAAGCATACTTGTCAAGTAGACAGCTATATGTGTAGTCGCCTTTACGCATTTAGCGGCATGATAAAAATTTAGCAGCTGATGGTGAATACGGCTGTTAGTTTGCCAATCGAACATAGCAATACTGCAAACTTAGTCACACCCTGTATATATTATTACTATATACTACTAATAACTACCCGCTATTAATTTAAAATGGATAACGTAAAAACTAAGTACAATTTACACTGCTTATTTTCAAAGGATATTACGAGATATATACCTATCTAAATATTTATCACGATTTTTGCATACTTTGATAAAAACTATCGGAAACATGATATAAATAACGGCTTAACTGTTTAATTTGTAAAATTGTAAAAAACG
>JARQZK010001587.1:85000-115000 GCA_030704885.1 Cynegetis impunctata
AAGTAAATATCAGAAACAGTAAAATAGTGCCAAAACTAATTCATTTAATTTGTCTTAAGGGAATTCGTGGCAACACTTAAATAACTAAACTCTCCTGGTTGGATTATTACTCAAAAAAAAATATACGTGAAATAGAATTTGCTTTTTTCTGATAATATAAAAAAATAAATAACTAAAATAGTATGTTTAATAGAACACTTTTCAGTTCAGTCATTCATCTATGCTAGAAAGTTAAGATGATTACAAACACCATAAAATTCCTCTAATACAATTTTTTATCGTAATATTCTACAAGTGAGTAATTTGTTTGATCTGTTTATTCACTCAATTCGCACTTGAATTACATTGCAGTTACCATTTTCTTTCATCTGAGCCGCCAGTGGCCGTAAACATTGCGCTCTGGCTATAGTTCTACCAGAAATTTTCTCCTGGATATTCGAAAGTCAATTTTAATTTATATTAAATCAATTCAAAATAATAATAATTTAACTAACCTGTTCATCTTTGAAGGACATATCAATATGACGCAAGAGCAAAATCAGCACTGAATTGCCATTGTAACATCTTCATATTTGATTTGGTAATTCAAAGCTGTGAAGTATATATATATATATATATATATATATATATATATATATATATATATATGTATATATATATATATATATATATATAATATATATATATATATATATATATATATATATATATATATATATATATATATATATATATATATATATATATATATATATATATATATTTAGATATAGCACTCTTTGAAGATGAAGCTGTTAAGTAAAGTTCTTAAGCATATCTCAAAAAAATCGCTACCTACACATTACAAAGTTGGTATCTTTGGGTAATAAATTGTTTATCACAAACTCGCGCCTTTTTTATTGCTATCATAAGAGTTCAATGTGGGAAAATGAAGGTGCATAATAGCGAATTCCAACAAGAGAAAATACCTTACACTTTTTGAAATTTGTCAAAAAACTGATACACAGAAAATTCAACCATATTTACCCGTTGCCTCTCCCAGGTTCAACGCTTCTGATGGCAATAAAAAACGCGGATGTGTAGTAAACAGATCATCACTGCAGGATTATGCAAGGCACAAAGTTTGATGTTTGTGGGTACCTAGCGATTGTTTTGAGATATGCTAAAAAAACTGACTTAACAGCGTCAGCGGACGAGAGTGGTGGGAATTTTTCAAACCAGTGACAAAACATGTGGAAACTAATTCTGACCAACATAACTGGATTTCAGCCTTTCAGGCAATTTTTGGATATCGTCTGGAACTTAAAAACCCTCCAAATTGAGTTTGAGGGTTGAGGATACGTGAATTAAATTTACGATAGGCAAAATGATTTTTAGTGATGTAAACTTTTATCTCTAACGGTCGATATTTTTATGCTGAGATTTTTTTCGTGTTTTTTGGTCGGGCTTTTGATGATTTGCCCACCTCCAAAACTTCTGCATATTGAATTAGAGCGATCAAATTTGGTACATGGATTGAATTATATAATGTAAGGGAAGTATTCTATGGAGGCTTCAAATATTTTCCTTAAACGCCGTTATTAAATTCTACCTAGAGAGTTTTTTTGTTGGTTTCAACGATTTGCTTGCGTCTACAGCCTCTTCAATTTAATTTTTATGTAGAAAGAACAAAAGTAGGGGAAAATACGACGTTAAGGACATAGCACTTTTTCAGAAATACAGAACTCTCGAAGTTAGAAATCATGAAGCCAGATTCTTTTGAATAAAAAATTTTTTTTATCCAGTCAATTGGTGAAGAAACGTAGTCGATTGAAAAAAAAATTCTGAAGAATTATAAAAGGTTTTATATGTTTTCAGGGGAACTGTATCTGAAAATCCAGCTATCGACTAGCTCCGGATATGGCTGCACCATAAAAATGGCAAAACGCCATAAAATTTCAGAAGCTGTTTTAGTTTTTCGCCTATAAATTCAAAACGACGCGTACTAGAAAAAAAATCATTTTGATCAAATCCAAGCTTATAAAATTTCCTAAAAAAAAACTATTTCGTGCTTTCAATACGTGCTGAGATTCCTATTCGACGTTTTCTTCATTGTAAAGACGTTTTGCTCTAAAAAACATGAATTTTTGGTTAATTTTTTATTTCATTCTATTTGTATAACCATAAGTGTCCATTATAAGGAGATCTATAGTGTGGATTCAAATTTGATTATAGAACTACTTCGTAAGGGTCACAAATCCCACGGACAGACTGTAGGCTTCGAAGGTCTGAAATACGAAAAATTTTTACTTAAAAAATATGGTCAAAATATGGAAATTTAACTAGCTTTCTGTATGGTAAAACTGATTTTCCTCTAGGATGCCTCATTCTGGAGTTATCAGCGAAATGCTAACACAACTTCCGAAATTTTATGGCTTTTTGCCATTTTCGTGGTGAAGCCATATCCGAATCTAGATACCTGGATTATCAAATTCAGCACCTCGAAGAACATATAGATCCGTCGAGAAAAATTGTTCAGCAATTTGTTTTTGTTCAAAGTACTGAATGATTAATTTGATGATTAACAATCGAAAGTAATATTTCGTACTGAAATGTGTTACGATTGAGGATTATCGCAGAAATATCTATAGTCTTATAAGAGAAGACTGACTAACGTTCTAACTAACCGCATCTCCATCGGAATAGTATTCATTGGTGGAACTCAATTTTCCTTAGAAATTGTTTGAAGAGTAATTTCTTTTGCATATCTGAGTGGGTTTGATAGCGCAATGCATAAAAATTAAATCCTACATAAACGCCGAATCTAATCGAAAGAATAAATTTATTCGCGATTTACTCGAAATTGATTTCAGGATTGCAAGAGGAACGAAACCCATGCACGGTGTACCGTTGATTCTTCGCTAATTTTCAGTGGTTCCGTTAGCGATTTATTGGTTATCTAGAGATTACGCGAGAATTGTTTCGCATCGCAAACTTAAACTGGCAATAAAGAAGGGTATTTTAATGGACATCATGCCCACACTCATTGCTCATCCGATTCGTTGAATGAATATCTTTTTATATAATCGTCCATCATTTGTTCTAGCTTGTAATACATTTCTGAACGAACACAGGAATGTGAATGTTAACTAATATAATGCAGAGTTTCATTGTTGACACGTTGACTGCCACGGCAATTCCGGTCTAAAAAGCCAATTTCATTTAATCATATTATGTTACTAAAAACTCTATCTATAGTACATAGTTATTATGAAAAAGCATTACGAATTATCTCGTAGTAGGCTTGTGCAACAGAAATCTCTTGGCGGAAGCCAACTACGAGTTAGTTCGTACACAGACACTTTCAGAACTGTAGTTTTGCTGAAGCTGAATCAGAGATAGGCGACCATATTCGGCAGAAGTATCTTAAATATTGTCGAGTGCGGCACATATACTTCTTTCTACCGAAAAAAACAGCGTCCGACAAAGCCCTGTCGTATATGTACCAAAGCAAAAAAACGCCAAAAACTCGTTATTTTTGTCCGACCTGTAAAGAGAAGCCAGCCCTTTGTGTGAAAGAGTGCGCTGAAAAGTTTCATCAATGAAAATATTGTTTTGCTTCTTGATTATGAATAAATTTTTATAATTATATTTTTTGTTCATTCATTAATGAATATTCTATTCATGTCAGTCAGCATTGATTTTTTTTCTATCCATATAAGCACTGATACACTACGAGTTTAATCGTAGCTACACGAATATGGCAAGTAAATACTACGATATAACTCGTAGTTGGCAGTCAACGTGTTAAGGTTGGAAGTAAAGAAGAGACATCGATCATTTTCGCAGGTCATTATACTTGTATATTGAAGAGTCCATATTTCAGTAGAATTCTAGCAGAAAAAAAAATGATATATATATATATATCTATATATATATATATATATATATATATATATATATATATATATATATATATATATATATATATATATATATATATATATATATATATATATATATATATATATAGATATATATATATATATATATATATATATATATATATATATATATATATATATATATATATATATATATATGTATAGGTATAGGTATAGGAAGAATTAAAAATCGAACGTATTATATGTTGAAAGGAAAAGTTATGTCAGGAAGCGGTCTTGTGACGAAGAAAACTTATTCGTTTATAATCTCTATATTTCGTCAATTCATTATTGACTTCCTCAGTAGAAAATAAAGTCAGTCACTAAATAAATAAACACGAACGTTCAACAACATGTTAAGTCTCGTTCCGAACATGTTGTTGAACGTTCGTGTTAATTTATTTAGAGACTGACTTTGTGTATTTATTTTCTCCTGAGGAATTCAATAATAAATTGACGAAATATAGAGATTATAAACGAATAAGTTTTTTTTGTCACAAAACCGCTTCCTGGCATAACATTTCCTTTCAATATATAGGTATATATATATATATATATATATATATATATATATATATATATATAAATATATATATATATATATATATGTACAGTGTGTCGCATTTAAGATGAAGACACCCCCATATTATGGTTATTTAAAGAAACACAGATTTGAAATTTCGTACAGGCATAAACGGTGATGGGTCATATTTTTTAAGATACGTAACTGAATTCTGAATTTCAAACTCGGCCTACTACGAATTGACAAATAGGGCCGATAATCAAAATTTTGGTTCGCGTTAGAGATATGGAAAAAATTTATGAGAAAAAGTTGATTAGAAAATTTTTAGGCCCATATACCAATTTTCATGACTAAATTCGCATTTTCAATTTTATCAATATTTTGGTTGTAATTAAAACTTATTAAGTTTATCTATCAATTTTATAACTAGTACGCTATGGAAACTAAGAACTTGACTACTTGATAATTTAATAGTGTTATGTATTCAAATATTTCAATAAATAATTAACACAAAGGAATTAGAGTTTTATTTCTTAATAATTATTTTATTCTTATAACTGATTAAATTTAGAGAAGATTTATAAAACAATAATTTTTCTGATACAAAATAATTAATTAACTGTAATTAGATGAGGTCTCTCTCAACTAGATCTCCGTCTATTCGAATACATTTTTTTATTCATTTTCTATTCTGTCTAGCTACTCGTCTAAGTTCAGGGATGCTGTTTTCTCGACATGCTTGTCTTATTTTCTGACAAAGTTCATCTCGATGTCTGGGTCTTGTTTTATAGACCTTGTTTTTAACATGCCCCAGAAATAAAAATCGAGGGGTGTTATATCGGGAGACCCTGGAGGCCACAGTTCTAAAGAACTATTTCTTCCTATACAGCGCATAGGAAAATTTTTGTTCAACCACTCACGAACAATTCTTGAGTTATGAATAGATGCGCCATCGAGTTGCTAGTATATATCCTGTCGCACATTAAGAGGAAGATTTACAATTGTATCCCAAAATTTTCCATCAAGAAAATTAACGAAACGCTCATCATTTAGTGACTGATTGAAGAAAAAAGGTCCAATTATTTGGTCTCCTAAAATACCACACCAAACATTGTTTTTCTGGGAATATTGGTCTTTACAATTTATAACCCAGCGAGGATTTTCTGTGGCCCAGTATCAGCAGTTTTGGGACGACACAACCCCATTAGTGGTGAATGTAGCCTCATCACTGAACATAATTTCTTCAAAAAAATGTCTGTCGTTTAAAAAATTACCTTGAGCCCAATAACAATAGTCTAATCTTTTATTATTATCGCCTTCTTTCAATGAATGCAAGAACTTAGGTTTATACGGCTTAATTTTGTGAAGTATGAAGAATTAGAAGCATCTTCTAATTTTATCCTTGCCATTATTAAGTTGAGATGATAAATCTCGGAGGCTCATGCATGGATTTGCTCGATTTGCCGCCAATATATCGTTATCCTCAAGATGCGGGTGTATTCGACGAGGTTGACCATTCTGATACATTTTAACAACACTGCCCGTTTCATTGAAAAGAGCATTTACAGCGGCTGCTTTTTCATGAGTAACAAAAGCAACTTCGGGGTGTCTCAAGTTAAACTCTGCAGCAACTTGTCTGCTGCTACGAGAATTTTCACCAAACAACCGAATTATTGCGATTTTTTCACTTAAAGTTAATGGCATTTTGATTCTCTGATCACTAATCCACTAAATTTAACTTAACGCAATACTTCAAACTAACTAGTATTTGAGACTCCTTTCAATTTTATTATTTTCCATGGCACACTAAGTATAAAATTAAAAAAGGAACACTCGTAATAATTTTGGAATACCAAAATATTGAAAAAATTAAAAATGCGAATTTTGTCAAGAAAATTGGTATATGGGCCTAAAAAAAATTTCTGAACAACTGTTTTTCATAACTTTTTTCGATATCTCTATCGCGAAACAAAATATTGAAAATTGGCCTTATTTGTCAACTCGTAGTAAGCCGAGTTTAAAATTCAGAATTCAGTTAAGTATCTTGAAAAATATGTCCCATCACCGTTTATGTACGAGAATTCAAATCTATACTTCTTTTAACCCTGCTACTGCACACTTATTTTTCAAGAAACAAACTGCACATTGGGGTCTCAAAAACCCAATGAATAAAATGGAGTTTTTTCAAGTTGGTAATATTTTTTTTTATTGTTTTTACACATGGAATGGTTAAAGTGGTTATTTTGGAGAGCATATAACATATTGAAGAGTAGTTTATACAAATGTTTTTATTTTAAAAATATCAAATTAAAAAAAAGGAAAAAGTGTTGCAACAAAATGCATGATTTTTAGAAATTCACAAAAACTACAATTTTCGAATTCTAGGTATACAAAACGTTTGAACTAAATGTCATTCTTTTTGTGTAATTGAAAAAATTATAATTGCTCAAGTTTTTCTTAGTCAGTCTAATAAATCAGGCTGATAAATCAGTCTCACAGCTCCTACATACCATTGCCCTGTGTTCATTGCAAAACAATTTATGGGACACGCTACAATGCATATTTGTTTTTCTGTCTTTTTTCCTATCGCAAAAAGTACAACGAACTTTTCGTCGCAAATTTTCGTCATTTGGTGGAGGCTCAGACAGAGGCTCATTCAAGATTTCCATTATCTTGGCAACCGTAGTCGTTCTCTGAGAAATGGTATTACCAAGGACATTCCCAGCTCTTCTAGGAAATTCCTGCGTGTCCAAATTTTTTTTCTGCCCAATCTCCCTTAGCAAAGGTAAGCTTTTATTATTCTCGTCGCTCTTGGAGGTCTTTCTTGCTCATTGCTTTATTCGTTCTCAGGAGCATTGTTTTTTCTACTGTTACTTCCACTAGCTTGTTCACTGTTATTTTTACCAGCTTGTTCACTTTCCTTTTCACTGTGTTCTTCATTTTCATTGTCACTGCTCTGTTCATTTTCATCACCCTGTTCAATTTCACAAGTACTTTGTTCATCGTCTTCCTCATCCTCCTCCACCGCATAATCGTTTTCGCTATCCGAAAATTCTCCAATTTCATATCCATTTTCATGATCTGGACTGCTCCCAAGATTATCTACAATCTCCTGCAGTTCCTCATCTGTTAGCGGACGATTATCGTTCCTTGATATCTTCCTACAAAGTAATAAAAAATAGAACTTCTAATAGAAAACATGTAACTTAATCCTGCACACTGGGGTCTCAGTAACCCAAGAGCAGCTAAAATCTAATTTCACTACTTACCTATAAGCGTTAAAATGTTTTGCGCCCTGCCTCACTCGTATACAACTGTTAACTGAATTTACATGGCACTGGCCCAAGGTCACAATCGAAACACTGCGCACAAGGTAGACTCTAAAGTGCACGTGGGTTTTGTAGACCCCAGTGTGCAGTTGCAGGGTAACTGAAATATGTGGGTGTCCTCCTCTTAAATGCGACACACACACACACACACACATATATATATATATATATATATATATATATATATATATATATATATATATATATATATATATATATATATATATATATATATATATATAAATATATAGTATATATATATATATATATATATATATATATATATATATATATATATATATATATATATATATATATATATATAGAGGATAGGAATTCGTTGCTGACCAGTATGAAGTAAAACGTGAATATTGGGGAATGCAGCTGGTACAATGAAAAACTCTTTAAAGTTGATCCAAGCTTTCGGAAATTTTATTGATTATTTCCATCTTCAGGGATTCTAAAAAAGTTTAAAAACAGTAGTAACAGTTGCAACTTATTGTAGTTTTGGGCTCTTACATCTTTGGTGAGGATGAGTACAAGGATGTTAAACATTTTTTAAAAAACCATTACTACCATCACACATATACAGTGACATCAGCAAAACATACATTGACGCAAATTGGAAAAAATCTTACACACTCAGTAGTGAAATTATAGTTGTCACACATCCAAATTAACTTAAAAACTTCTAAAAATCATTTATATCATGTCAACTAAGTAACAGTGAACTAGGACAAACGGTTAAAGTATTTTGCTACTGTTTTTAAACTTTTTTAGAATCCCTGAAGATGGAAATAATCAATAAAATTTCCGAAAGCTTGGATCAACTTTAAAGAGTTTTTCATTGTACCAGCTGCATTCCCCAATATTTACGTTTTACTATATATATATATATATATATATATATATATTATATAATATATATATATATTATATTATATATATATATATATATATTTTTTTTTTTTTTTTTTTTTTCAATCATTGCTGCTTTTTCTAAGTGCTCCATTGTTTATTCGAAAATGTCTTATTTATGTATTGATTATGAATAAAAAGCAATTAGTTGATTGAGAGGAGAAGCGATTGTAAGGGAATTAACTCCAAAAGATAAAGCAAATGAGAAAAGTTTAAAACTTTCTGCTTATGGCCAAAGTATCTTAAATATATTGGCACTTAACCAACAACAAGATCATTCGTTTTTCTTAGAAAATTCATAAATAACCCGCGTTATCTGAACCAGAACAAAAGGAATAAAAAATGTCGTTATTTTTCGTGTGAATTTCGATCAGATACTCAATCTTATAAAATAGTGATTTCTTGAAAATAACGAAATAATGGTTTCTCTGGAAGTAATGAATTTTTCCTATAATAAATCCAATTCGGTTTTATTACTGAATCATAGTCTTCTGCTACCAACCGAACTTTTATTTGAAGTCTAAAATTTCGATCAATAAAAATCACTCATTGAATGTTATAGATAAAGATTCTTGGTTTGAATAAAAATTATTTTCAAAGCATCCACCACCTTCCACTGAACATCTAAGTTCATTCAATCTGAAAAATCATGCAGTGATTTAACATGATTTTTTTTTTGTTATACAAGAAATGATCTGGAGAACGAAACAAGCATAAACAGAAGATGCAATCATTATCATCCTCATACACTTCTCGAGAAAAACATCATCATAATTAACTCATAGTTCGTTAAAGATTCATACCATTATGCAATAAATTTACTGTCCAGTTATTTATCAAGTACCTACCCAACAAATGAATTAATCAATGATAAGCGAATTGTTTGAGGAATGTGAAGGTACACACATATTTCACTGCATCTACGAGTATAAGTAAATCTATGATCTTTTCATCAACCCCCTTAGTGAATTTGTATGAGCTGAAGAGATGCGCAAAGCCTTAATACTTGCAAAAACGCCTAAAATTTTGAATTAATTGCGTCGGCCAGAGAAATCATTCAAAACCCTATTATTCCTATTATCCTATTATCATCCTTATGTCAACCAATCTCAGGTACAAATTTTCAGACTAACTGAATTTGGAATTGGTGTAGATACGCGCAATATTGGAAATAGTCAGAAACGCTTGAAATTTTAATATAAAAATTGTGATAAAATAATTCAATTGAAATCCCCAATGAATACTTCCCTTACATCAGTTCAATACACGTACCGAATGTTGCCCTTTGACTTAATTAGCAAAAGCAGTGCAGTGGCGTGAAAGGGGGCGTTCAAGTATTACGTAACGCAATTTTTGAAGATTTTTGACCCTCCCTCCCCCCTATGTAACGCGCCGTAACGTTTACATGAACCCTCCCTTCCCCTTCGTAAACGTTACGTAACACCCAAGTGACCATTTTCACCTAAAAGTCACAAATATGTTGCGCAAAATACCTGAAAGTCGCTAAAATTCCTATGTTATTGTTTAAATCGCGTTTTCGTTAATAATAAACAAAACAATAGATTTCTCACTCGCAATACATGCGTATAATGTTTATTTTATTGTTATTTAATAAATAATCATACATAATGTAAAATGTTGAAATGGGCTCAAATTTGTCCTAATAAACTTTCATTACTAATCTTACATTTAATTATGCCATTTTCCTGACTTGGCCCTGTCCTTACAGACATTTTTAGCTTAATCCGCCATCATTTTTCTCATGCATTATTCGATTTTAGCTTATTAACAGGTTTCACTTTGGGAACCTACTTATTAAAATGGGGTTGCGATTAGCAAAGTTGGACCTAGGACCCCAAGATAATTTTTTCAGTTTCATGTCTTTTTATGATATATATATATATATATATATATATATATATATATATATATATATATATACTATATATATATATATATATATATATATATAGCTTATATATATTATATATATATATTTATATATATACTATATATTTATATTTATATATATATATATATATATATATATATATATATATATGCATATATATATATATATATATATATATACATATATATTATATATATATATTATATATATATATATATTATATATATTTATATATATATATATATATATATATATATACTATATATATATATATATATATATATATATATATAATATATATATATGTATATATATATATATATATATATATATATATATATATATATTTATTCGAATAGTTGTTGCCTGTGATCTATTTTTAAACTCTTGATAATTATTAGCAATAACAGGCTGGTTGAATCTTGAAAAACTCGATTTTAATAAAAAAATTTTGACGTTCCACTATGATATTCGTAATTGAAATTTCTTTGACATTTATTGATTTAAAAAATTGAAAAAAACAGGGCTGCTTAGTATATGCTATTCAGTTCAATATTAACATTCAAAATTGTTATCACCAGATGGTAAGGGAAACCAAAGAAACCCTCACCTACGCAATGTTTGAAAATAATAATAAAAGGGTACTATTTATCTAACAACAAAGAAATGAGTCAGGGAAACATTAAAGAAGTGGAGTAGAATTATCGGTATAGACGCTTATATGGAAGCAGCCGTTGACACCGTGTTTCGGACTCCTTTCGGGTCCTCATCAGAACGGCGTAGCCAAGTATTGGATTTGAAAATTTTGAAGATGAAAAAAGTACAACAAACAAATCCTTAGATACGGAAGATAATCACACAATTGTTGGTTTATTGTCTGAACTCTCCGGTATGGGAGATTTGGTCAACTTTGCCACGCGATGGCGATTAATGGCTATCCGCGAGATCTAAGAACGAGTAAATAAACAATAACAATGAAATTAGTTTGCTGGAAAATATTAAAATAGGCAGAGCAAAATTATCGGAATAGTTTCGTTTATATGAAAGTAGCCGTTTTCAATGAAATTTTTTATTTAATTAGAATTTCAAATCTTTTAAAAAGGGTACTTACAGTTATAACAAGTTTTAAAACCCTCAGCTTAAGTTTAGGATCATTGCCATATTTTCAGCTTGCAATATTTAATTATTTATTCGAATAGTTGTTTGCCTGTGATCTATTTTTAAAACTCTTGATAATTATTAGCAATAACAGGCTGGTTGAATCTTGAAAAACTCGATTTTAAATAAAAAATTTTCGACGTTCCACTATGATATTCGTAATTGAAATTTCTTTGACATTTATTGATTTAAAAAATTGAAAAAAAACAGGGCTGCTTATATATGCTATTCAGTTCAATATTAACATTCAAAATTGTTATCACCAGATGGTAAGGGAAACCAAGAAACCTCACCTACGCAACTGTTTGAAATCATAATAATAAAAGGGTACTATTTATCTAACAACAAAGAATGAGTCATGGGAAAACATTAAAGAAGTGGAGTAGAATTAGTCGGTATAGACGCTTATATGGAAGCAGCCGTTAACACGTGTTTCGGACTCTTTGGTCCTATCCAGAACGGCGTAGCCAAGTATTGATTGAAAATCAAGATGAAAAATTCAACAGCCTGTTATTGATACGGAAGATATCAAAGAGTTTAAAAATAGATTCAACAGGCAACAACTATTCGAATAAATAATTAAATATTGCAAGCTGAAAATATGGCAATGATCCTAAACTTAAAGCTGAGGGGTTTTAAACTTTGGTTATAACTGTAAGTAACCCCCTTTTTAAAAGATTTGAAAATTCTAAATAAATAAAAAAATTTCATTGAAAACGGCTACTTTCATATAAACGAACTATTCCGATAATTTTTGCTCTACCTATTTAATATTTTCCAGCAACTAATTTCATTGTTATTGTTTATTTACTCGTTCTTAGATCTCGCGGATAGCATTAATCGCCTCCGTGGCAAAGTTTGACCAAATCTCCCATACCGGGAGAGTTCAGACAATAAACCACAATTGTGGTGATTATCTTCCGTATCTAAGGATTTTGTTTGTTGTACTTTTTTCATCTTCAAATTTTTCAATCCAATACTTGGCTACGCCGTTCTGATGAGGACCAAAGAGTCCGAAACACGTGTCAACGGCTGCTTCCATATAAGCGTCTATACCGATAATTCTACTCCACTTCTTTAATGTTTTCCCATGACTCATTTCTTTGTTGTTAGATAAATAGTACCCTTTTATTATTATTTTCAAACATTGCGTAGGTGAGGGTTTCTTTGGTTTCCCTTACCATCTGGTGATAACAATTTTGAATGTTAATATTGAACTGAATAGCATATACTAAGCAGCCCTGTTTTTTTTCAATTTTTTAAATCAATAAAATGTCAAAGAAATTTCAATTACGGAAATATCATAGTGGAACGTCAAAAAATTTTTATTTAAAATCGAGTTTTTCAAGATTCAACCAGCCTGTTATTGCTAATAATTATCAAGATTTAAAATAGATCACAGGCAACAACTATTCGAAATAAATAATTAAATATTGCAAAGCTGAAAATAATTGGCCAATGATCCTAAACTTAAGCTGAGGGTTTTAAACTTTGTTATAAACTGTAAGTACCCCTTTTTAAAAGATTTGAAATTCTAAATAAATAAAAAATTTCATTGAAAAACGGAGCTACTTTCATATAAACGAACTATTCCGATAATTTTGCTCTACCTATTTAATATTTTCCAGCAACTAATTTCATTGTTTATTGTTATTTACTCGTTCTTAGATCTCGCGGATAGCATTAATCGCCTCCGTGGCAAAGTTTGACCAAAATCTCCCATACCGGAGAGTTCAGACAATAAACCACAATTGTGTGATTATCTTCCGATCTAAGGATTTTGTTTGTTGTACTTTTTTCATCTTCAAATTTTCAATCCAATACTTGACTACGCCGTTTCTGATGAGGACCAAAGAGTCCGAAAACACGTGTCAACGGCTGCTTCCATATAAGCGTCTATACCGATAATTCTACTCCACTTCTTTAATGTTTTCCCATGACTCATTTCTTTGTTGTTAGATAAAAAGTACCCTTTTATTATTATTTTCAAACATTGCGTAGGTGAGGGTTCTTTGGTTTCCCTTACCATCTGGTTGATAACAATTTTGAATGTTAATATTGAACTGAATAGCATAATATACTAAGCAGCCCTGTTTTTTCAATTTTTAAATCAATAAATGTTCAAAGAAATCTTCAATTACGAATATTCAATAGTGGAACGTCAAAATTTTTTTATTAAAATCGAGTTTTTCAAGATTCAACCAGCCTGTTATTGCCTAATAATTATCAAAGAGTTTATATATATATATATATATATATATATATATATATATATATATATAATATATATATATATAGTAATTGTACTGATGGTCACAAGAAGTAGTGAAAACTTGCATGATCCTTTGTTTAGCTGACAGGGTGGCGGCAGAAAAGAATGATTTCAAAGCACTCCTCAAGATGGAACATCAGGATTCGGAAGAGCATTTAATTATTTACAAAAAATATTGCGAGTCACGGACGTGAGCGCTATACCATTTTTAGTTTTTCTTTAGCCGTTTTTTAAATTTCGTTGGCAGTTTTTGGCACAGTTGGCACACAAGTCAGCATGAGAGCTTTTATAGGGCAAAAACAGCTGATGATGCAAATCTCCCTCTTTTGAGAACATTACAGTATATCACTCCCTCTTTTTATTTCAATATGAAAACAATGTTACGTAACGCGTTGTTCGAACCCCCCTCCCGCCCATGTAACGCATCGTACCGTTTTGCAAGACCCCCCCAAACTGCGTTACGTGATACTTGAACGCTCCCAAACCTAAAAACCACGGAAAAAGAAGAAATCTCTAAAAAAAATCTATAAATAGTTGAAGCAGAACTTCTATATAGTGTACATTCCTAAAATTGATCTTATCTCAATCCATGGAAAATATTTAATCTCTCTAACTGAGTCTGGATGAGCTGCGGAGGTGCGCAAAACCTCGAAACCCACGAAAAGCAAATAATTGAACATAGTAGAAACAAGTTTTGTTTTTGTGCATAAAATTGTTATTGATTTCAAACAAGTAACGGTGGCGATTAGAAAAAATAGTTATATTATACAGCCAATTAAGCTGCACTGAAGAGATTTAATAAGAACGAAACTGTATGCAGATCTTGAGTCGAGGTGACATGACATTTTCTATAATTCAAAGTAGAATTGTGAATGCAGATTTCGCGTCGTGAAATACATTTGAATCGTTTATTGTTGAAAAGACTCGAGAGCCTTTTTATAGTTTTTCGAGTTATTGCAACAATTCACATTACTTTCAATATCAGCGGCGTTTGGTGTTGAAAGGGGCAAATGGCGAAGCGTTATATGAACATAGATATTCCGCACAAGACTGCGATTGGTGTAGAAAGGAGGTATGCGACGTTGCTTGCCTCCTTTCATCAACTTACTTAATGAATAACTTTGTTCAATATTCACAATTTTGAAAACGTTGAAAGTTTCTCTTATATATACTACGAAGGTAATGCCAGTAAAGGGCAAAACGAGGTGTGCTCTTTTTCGCTGCACTATATAAAAAACTACGTACCAGATAGGGTGGAGAAACTGCTTGTATTTTGTGACAATTGCCCTGACCAAAATAAAAACAATGCAGTGGTTAGAATGTATATGGCGCTAGTTGAGAAGAGATTCAATAAAGTTGAACAAATTTATCCCATTAGAAGGCACTCGTTTTTGACGTGCGATAGAGTTTTTGGCACTGTGAAGAAACTTCTGAGGAGATAGAATTTTTCCTGTACCTAGGTACATGAGTTTACCAACCTAATAATTACATCGAATGCAAGTAGAAAATTCACAGTAATGGAAGTAGACAACAGTGATATCTGGAACTTTAAAAACTGGTGGAGTAGATTTTAAAGGAAGAATATCGTTTCCCTAGAGACAAACAAAAGAAGTATACCACGAAATGAAAAACAGAATTTTTCAGTATCACAGTTTCATCACTTTGAGCATGATGCTTTTAAACTCGGATATGTTACTGCTTCTCCCTTTATTAATAGTAATTTTATTACACACACTCCCTTTATAAATACCCATGTATGGTTTGCCGTCAAATAATGCATATCAAAATAAGATTCCGATTAAGGAAAGCGAAATAAACCATATCAGACTTACGCTTAAATATATTCCTGAGATCCATAGATTATTTTATGGCGGAATTATTAACTGGCCAACTACAAAATAAAAATAAACTGTATTCTTTCATTTGTTCGGATTTATTTTGTTAAATAAAAATTATTTCTTGACAGAATTATTTTATTTCTTTGTGAGTTGTTGAAAGGGGTTGAATGACATTAAAAAAAAACAAAAATTATTAAAAGAAAACCAAAAAATGACTGTGTTTCGCACTGATGTACCTATTTATAAAGATGTGATAAGGTTTAATCAAAAAATCTTACCAAAAATGAAATAGTATCTATAGCTCAGAATAGTTTTTTGCGCTTTTCCCGATAAACGAATCATTGGTACGGTAGATTCTTTGATAATTTTTAAATGAAGAATTTTCCTTGGTCACTTCATGTGATATATAAAATAGTCAACTAGTATATTTTTCAGGAATTGATTGTTGAAGTTGTTTTAAACAAAAGTTAACTCTATGAACCGTTGAAAGTGCTTGAAGAAACACAGTGACTTCATTATATTGGAATCATTCCCACATCCAATTGGAGAAGGTAACGATTGTTCAAAGTTACCGGCATTACTGACAAATTGGATAACTATACCTGCCTCATATAATTTAACGTATCTAACGTCGAAGAAAATGATGGACGGTAAAGTAAACTTCAACTTTAGCAGCCAGGTCAAGAGAGATCGCCACATATGTCGAGAACGTGTAGAAGACGTCCATTTCCTACTTTACTTTGTGATTAAATTAAGAGTCCGTGTGTCAAAGGTTATGTGAACATGCCATTATAGATCATCGATAGTCATGAGATCACGGCTTGATTAGTTCTAAACGGTGCTGCTATTTCTATGGAGATATTCGGAAATGTAAATTTCGCAGAAGAAAATTACTGTTCGTTTCAGTTTGACCTTCTTTCGATTGTGAAATCACATCATGTTATTGAAATTTTGATATCTACCATTTTATAAATATATATATATATATATATATATATATATATATATATATATATATATATATATATATATATATACACACATATATTTATATACAGGGTGTTTCTGAATTGATGCGAAAGATTTCAATGGGTGATTCTTCAGCAAAAATTAAGGGGGGTCTTTCATATAACTTTTTGTTCAACACCCTTTTCCCTCCAAGTTACAGCCCTTTGAAATTAGGTGAAAATTTTTTTTTATTCAATACATCCACTTAGGAAAAAACTACAGGAATGAAATTTGGCAGATTACTGCTGCTAATAAAATGGCAGTTTTTGAATGTTTTTGTTACACTAAAATGTTAGCACAAGGGGCTGAAAAAAAATCCACTATAATATTTTGCATCAGAACTTTTTAATGCGCCTATACTTTCCTATTTAAAAAATATATTTGAAAAGACAGACTCAATTTGCAACTTTTTTATATCCTGACCTTTTATCATAAAGTTGTTACTTTGATCACAAAAAAATAAAATATTGCTCAGACTCTTCCCATAAATTCACAGAGAGGTAATCATTTATTTAAAAAAAACAAGTAAGCTGCTGTCAAATGAAGTCATATGACAAATAGTTTTATTGTCCTGATTTTTTCTTTTTTCTAGACAGTTTTATAATGACTTCAAACATTTTTCACAACTAAATAAAACTTTATTGAAAGAATGGCATTTTTTTATTTAGTTGAAGAATATTGCAAATTAGAGCGGATTGAACAATAATTGTACTACTTATAACAATTAACAAATTATTTGACATTTGACAGCAGCTTACTTGTTTTTTTTTCAAATAAATGATAACCTCTGTAAATTTATGGGAAAATAGTCTGAGCACTATTTTATTTTTTTGTGAATCAAACTGAGAACTTTATGATTAAAAGTCAAGACATAAAAAAGTTGCAGATCGAGTCTGTCTTGTCGAATATATTTTTTAAAAAGGAAAATATGATTGTGATTTGTGATTTTATTTAAGGGTAAAAAAACACTCAAAAACTGCCATTTTATTAGCAGCAGCTACCTGCCAAATTTCATTCTTCCAAATTTTTCCAAAGTGGATGTATTGAATAAAAATAATTTTTTTCACCTAATTTCAAAAGGCTGTAACTTGGAGGGAAAAGGGTGTTGAACAAAAAGTTATATGAAAGACCCCCCTTAATTTTCGCTAAAGAATCGCCCATTGAAATCTTTCGCATCAATTTAGAAACACCCTGTATATATATATATATATATATATATATATATATATATATATATATATATATATATATATATATATATATATATATATATATATATATCATTATTTATATATATATATATTTATATATATATATATATATATATATATATATATATATATATATATATATATATATATATATATATATATATATATATATTGTAACGTGTCAATTCCCCGCTTAACCGCCGCTACTGAATTCTGAATCGAAATACCGTGTTTCACAGATGAATAGACTCGGGCAGTTCGGGATAACCTGCGTATTACGAAAATATCGAGATAGCGTTGAATTTCCACGTGAAACATGTAATATCGAGCTCTTGCAAAATAACTGTTGAAGAAGTAACATCGTTAAGTATTAGAATTATATTCCATATCTATTGAACGACTATTCAATATATTAAAATTCTGAAGTATCTGTGGCTTCTGATAGACGCCACCTCGTCTGGAGTTTAGAAAAAAACCACCTTGTCTGGAGTTTAAAGAACCACCTTCTCTGGAGCTAAAAATCACCTTATCTGGGGCTAATATTCACCTTGATAACCACAGCTGAACCAGGGCACTAGTCAAGAGTACAATCCACCTAGGAAAAACGTCGATAGAAAATTAAATAATATAAAAAGAACAGATAAGTCTCATTCTATGTAATAAGAATATAGTAAATACCTTCATTTTATCTTGTTGTTATTACTGAGAACAAACTAGAACCCATATATGTTTATCCAATCTCCCTGCTAGCTCGGGCATAAATATATCTTAAAAGGGAGGTTGGTTACAATATATATATATATATTTTTTTTTCTTCTCAAATTACCCAAAATACCACATAAGTTTTTTACTAATGCCTGTACAAGTACCATTTTTTCAAATAAATATTCTGTAATGTATGCTTGTTCAAATAATTAGTAGTTTTCGTTACAACTGACAGCACCAAAGGTACATATGAGGATTATTATTTCAAAAAATTTGTGATTTTGTGAAAATACATCAGATTCAAAATTCAATGTTGAAAAAAGTAACAAAAATTGCGAGCTCTACTCTCTTTTGAAAGCTTCTTTACTTAAAAACCTTTATAACGGCATGCTACACATGAAAAAAATTTGCTTCAAATTGGGGATATTCCTTCAAAAGGACGGAAATCCTTCGGACTTCGTGAGGAAAATAATTTTATTCTTATGATCATTTATTTGAGTAAAAGTTGAAATACTAAAAACACTTTAAAATCTAACTGTTCGCTAGTTACAAATTTTGTTCGAACTGTTCTCTCTTGTTCCTAATGCACGACTCTTTCTTATTTCAAACGTTACGGTAGCTAGTTATTCGTTGAAGTCGACATATTTTCCTTTTTTGTTCGAACAAAATGTGATTTTATGATCGTTTATTCGAACAAAAGTTAAACTACTAACAATAATTCAATACTAAACTGCTCCTTTGTTACATATTTTGTTCGAACAAAAATTTTTTGTTGTTGAAGCAGAAATATTTTTTTTCGAACATAATGTGTATCAATAAATCACATAGGTATTACATTATCGTCAGTAGTTTGACTTTTGTTCAAAAAAACGATCATCAAACCACA
Source organism: Cynegetis impunctata (assembly GCA_030704885.1). Lineage (NCBI taxonomy): Eukaryota > Metazoa > Arthropoda > Insecta > Coleoptera > Coccinellidae > Cynegetis > Cynegetis impunctata. The sequence continues at coordinate 104,684 of JARQZK010001587.1, forward strand.
TTTTTTCGAACAAGAAAGAGAAATATTTTAATATCAGAAAATAACTGGCTACCGTAACGGTTGAAGTAAGAAAGAGGCGTCAGACGTGCATTAGGAACAAGAGAGAACAGTTCGAATAGAATTTGTAACTAGAAAACATTTAAATATTAAATTATTGTTTGTAGTTTAACTTTTCTTCAAATAAACTTACCAGGGATTAAATACGGGATTTTGGTTAATTTGAGAATGATGAGTGTACATGAGAATGAATAGTGTACCTATATATGTATAAATATATATATGTATAAATATATATATTTATATATATATATATATATATATATATATATATATATATATATATATATATATATATATATATATATATATATATATATATATATATATATATATATATATATATATATATAAATATATATATATATATATATATATATATATATATATATATATATATATATATATATATATATATATATATATATATATAAACTCTACTCGATACTGGTAAACAACTCCTATCCTCCGGCTATGTTAAAAAAACTACTTTACTCGTCTGATAGCACAATGACAACAAATGAACTGACAGAGAATATAAATGGAGACAGAGAAAAAGTACATTACGTAAGATTACCCAACATAAACCAGTTGACCAACAAACTGAGAAACTTATGCAAGGGAGAGAATATAAGAAGTGCAGTTTACAATAAAAAGACAGTGGCATCACTTTAGTCTCGGTTAAAGACCCAGTTCCAAATAATGTATGCAGCAATGTGGTATATGAAATATGCTGTTTGGGTTGCGAGGGTACTTACATTGGACAAACGGCGCAGTGGCTAAAAAGTAGGATGGCAATACACAAGAGCGATATAAAGAATCGCAAAGATCGTCGCAGACTAGCCACACACGCATACGATAACGATCATCGTGTGGACCTTGATAATGTGAAAATATTAAAACGAGAACCAAATTATCACAGAAGAATCATACAAGAGACGATACAAATACACACACATGAAGCTTCCATTAACAAGAAAACAGACACACAACAGTTGAGCAATATGTATTATTACTTACTAACGAAAGTTAAAGATGAGACCAATCGTGACATGGGAATGGATGAATAGATGTAAACCTGGGACCGTTAACACCACGGAATGTGCAATATACTACCTTGACGTATCTGAGAGAATGACAATTGACAGCATTAAACGTCTATCCAATGACATTTAGCGGGAGATTGAATTGGGAAGAAAAAAAGAAGTTGTTTGATTAAGATTAAAGATTAAATCAAAAAACTTTTATCTTGATAAAGTATATATTTTTGGAATTTTATTGTCTGAGTTATTTTGATGTCTTTTACACTGTTTATAAGTACTCTCCAATGTTGGGATAACCTAACATAAGTAATGTTTTCTGTTTTACTATGTATGTATAATTAAACATGATTTTCAATGATTGCAGAAGCCCTGATGATGCATTAAATGAATGCGAAAACTTGGCGTAAATAAAAGAGTTTTACTACCCCATCCCTGAGTCAATGAACACTTATTTTTAACATAATAATATTTGATGTGACTCTTAACCTACAGAATTGATTTGGTTCTGAATGATCGAAGAAAGAATCATTCGAATTTGTTTATATTCGCCTTTTTATACGTAATTCGTACTTGACATACAACTTCTGAGTGAATCTTCAAAAATTGGGTATTTGACTCTTCTGGGTAGGGTTCCCAACCCTCCCGGATTGTCCGGAAGACTCTGGTAATAATGGTTAACCTCCCAGGTTGCAATAATGTCTCCTGTTTTTCAGAAATTATACGAAACCGTCGCTCTATTAATAAACTTCGACTTTTAATGATTATGATTTTATGGTAAAAACTGTCAAATATTAGATGCTGTTCGAGAGCAAAGTAAATATAAATTTAAATTTTAATTTCATATTTTCTTCCATCCACCCGCACTCGACTTCTTAAAATTCTCCAGGGTTGACCCTTTCGAGAGTTGGCAACCCCAGTTCTGGGCCCTGTTTTGTATACAGTCTACAAGAACGAAGTGCTATATAAAGTAGAAGAAGCAGATGTTTTTTGTTATGCAGGTACTGCAGTAATTATAAGGAGCAAAACTGGGGACATGGCCGACCAAAATGCAGAATTAGTTTTCCTGAAATTGAGGATTGGTTTGATGAAAGTATTTCAACCTTGAATATCACTGAAACAAAGTTTATAACCCTTGGTTTTACTCAAAAAACCATACCACTGTCAAATTAGTTGAAAATCATTGAAAATGTAGGTGAAGATACAGTAAAACGAGTTACATGTATTGAACATTTGGATGTACATAGAGTTGAGTTTGTAACATGGAAGAAACACATACATTATAATAAAAAATCAAATCATGAAAAATACATAAGTTTACCATGGTCCATTCAATATATTGCATAAAGGCAAATTCTTCAACAATTTAAAAATTATCAAACAAGTTCGAAGGGAGGTGGTTATATGTATTACCCGAAGCGAAATCAATATTCACAATCCAACAGTGAATTATAGAGACGTCAAGTCATCCCGACACAAAATCCGCATACACTTGTTTCGATCTCATCAGGGCAGATTATTACCCCCAATACAAATCGGGGTCGAACTACTATCTGGATAACAACCCAAAGCGCCCTCCACCAAAGATATTGGAAAACAAAATTGCATCCCTTGCATTGCTTGCATAATACGTTGCCTTCCCATATTAGACCATACAATAAATATAAAGCTCCTCAATAAGTTGTTTTGCACTATATACGAATATAACTATAGTCATTAAACTGTTTGAACATTTATTTTGATTTATTGTAAATTGTAAAGAATTTTTTGTAATATCAATGAGAATTAATGAGAAATTGTTTTCATTTATGAGTAATACAAACATAGGTTCACTGAACCCAAAATATATTCCAACACCATTCCAAGTATATTTATTCGTTTATGTACCTATATATATATATATATATATATATATATATATATATATATATATATATATATATATATATATATATATATATATATCAGTGGCGGCTCGTGAGGTTTTGGTTTGAGGAGGCTACAAGAGGTGTTAAAAAATACACCAAAGGCGAAAATTTTTAGGATTTCAAGGTCAACCGCCTTATAATTTAAAGAAAATCAAAGTAAAACAAGCACCCTAAGCTATTAATTTGTTTTCACTTTCGAGTGTCTACCTTGAGACCTACAACTCCTATTTACAATATTCACAAAAACTCTTCTCAGCCAATTAATCAATTCATCTATTCATCAAATTTTTTTTTCTTTCACAAAATAGGTACCTACCTACCTACTTAACGAATTTGTTAACAGCTGCCGAGAGCAAATAAAAAGTTATTATATATTTTCGAAGATTAGCGGGATTCTGCGATCTTCAACGTTAGCAAAATGATTTATAATATCCTCATAAAATTTTTTGTCTTTCGCCAAAAGTTTTACCAATTCATTTTCAATAGACAACAAACTAATATTTTTCAAACGATCCTGGCTCATTGAATTTCGTAAATAAGTTTTAATTCTCTTAAGAGTGGAAAACGAGCGCTCTACGCAAGCCGATGTCACCGGAATAGAAACAATTAGACATAAGGGTTTATAAACTTGGGGTAAATCTTGATTCAAATGATTATCAAAAAGGTATTTAATAGTCCTCACATGATTTTCACTTTGCCCCAAAATTTCATTGTCATTATAAACAACACACAGTTCACTTTTTATGGCCACCTTATCAAAAAAAGTGTATTTTTGACATAAATTTTCCAAAAGGTTATCTGGAAAATTAGCAGAAAATCCGGTTAACAAATTTTTATTGAGTAAGTCGAAGAAATACAGTTCTTTCAAATCAGAGAACGTTATTTTTATTTGACCCCTAATAGTATCCAAAATTTCATAAAATATTTGCTTATAGTGAAGCTCCATATCTGCGTAACTGAATTTCTTTCGTTTTGGGCTAAATTGAGTCGTATCATCAGTAGTTTGAAATACAGAAAATAGTTTTTTAAAATAAACTTCTGCACGAAATTCTGAAATTTTTTCCAAAAGAAATTTTAGCCGATTTCGTGAGTAAATTACATGTGAAAACTTGTGCTGTAAGAATTGAAAAACTATTTCTGTTTGTTCAAAAATTAATTTAAAGATGTTTAAAAAATATATAAATTCCTTATCTTGTAAGTAAGATATTAATCCGCGTGCTGTATTTAAAGTTACTCTATCGGTGAAAAATTCCTCACTTTCAACTAGGTATAGAATTAAATCCTCAAATCCCAAGCGGCCCCAAACAGAGACATTCTCACTAAAGTAGTAAAAAGTAAACACTGCCAACAAAATAATTTATTTTTTACCTGTGATCCGGTTAGGCAATGATGTCTCTCATAATTCCTTGTATTAAAACCGCGGTTTAGTTGTCTGTTACGCTGCACCAAATTGTTTTATTCAGGGGTAGGTCGCAATGTTTTTATCAAAAATTAATCCTCATAACTTAGTGCACTAAAGTTATGGGATAACAAATATTCCACTAAGTCACCATTGAAATTTTTGAAATTAACTTCAGTAACCAAACTCATTTTAAAACAATACGCGAGCAATATAAGTAAACACGCTGCCATTTGTAACTACGATCACACTACGATTCAATTAATGCTTTCCAACGAATTCACTCGATGTCACGCGAAATTCTATAGTTGTGATTGGTCGACATTGTATGAGACTGGGTTCCTATCCGTGTTGCCATTTACATGTGTTTTGCTTTTCTATTTCAATGATGTATTCATTCGGAGTATTTGCACCGTTGTTTGCGTTTCTGTGGCAGGCATAATGAACGTTGAGAATATACCTTTTTAAGCCTCCGCAGCGTTGCCACAAATCTTGAAATGAATGAAATGCAGTAAATGTAAATACCTTCTATCTTAATTAATAAATTATATTATATAATGTAGGTTGAAAGGAAGGTAGGTGCATAAAATAATATGATTTTGATTAATATTAATATTCTGAATGCTGACAGTCAATATAATATATTAGTGATACACGGAATATTATTGAGGAGGCTTAGCTTCCTATATATATATATATATATATATATATATATATATATATATATATATATATATATATATATATAATATATATATATATTATATATTAATATATATATATATATATATATATATATATATATATATATATATATATATATATTTATATATATCTAAATATATATAGATATATATATAAATATATATATATATGTAAAGATGTTCTTAGATGTATCACAATGTATCGAGTAATTTAAAAGTAGCAGGTTTATTCAAATTTAACGCCTCTGAAATCTTGGCCACGTCATTATATTGAAATAGTATTTGCTCTAATTTGGCAAACAAGATAATATTCCAAGGTTTTGAGAATGGCATTATAAATTTTCAAATTCTTAGATAATAAATATTTGGTTAAATTAGAACAGAGTAAGATATTCTAATCAATATTTAATAAGTTGAAATATATATAGAGCATCTTCTTCGAAATTGTACAAGGCTTGAAGTAAGTACCTAACAATAGAAATATTTCAAGCAAACTCTAGGTACTTGGAGTCTTTATCAGAAAATCCGGATTCATTGCTGTGCTTAATTATACTTTCCATGACAACAAGATACCATAGAAATGTTTAATTACCTCATAAAACTTTTCAAAAGGAATTCCTTCACTGCTATGAATTGGAGTCCTTTGATATAAATTAATTAATTCACAGCTTGTAGTTCTCGGAAATGATATTAGACTTCCAACTGAAATATACTTCAGATGAATTGTAATTTTTTAATACCTACTTAAGTAATATAGTGACTATTTGAAAATACATATGAAATTGTTTGATTATTGAATGATAATTATATCGAAAAAGGTTACAAAAATATAGAAATTAACGAACAACTGTTTTATTACAACTTGATGGATAACGGTATCACCGGAATCCTTTAGCGCTAGACACAATAAACAATAGTTTTATTTCGACAAAGAGTTCAGTTTAGTTTACTATATATGGACTACATGACGTTTAATTACAATTTTCGTGACGATAGCTTCATATCCAATACGGAAATGATTAATTACTTCATGTTTCTTCTGATTACAATTACTTTGACTGCGATAGAATGAGCTCTCTCGATCTATAATTTCACAGCTTCTAGTGATATGAAGATATACATTTATTGAGATTAATGAATACAAGAATTAATCTTATGTATTTCACGAAGATCCTTCTGATAGAAAATATTTGTATTTAATATATATAATTAGAGATATATCCCGATATAAACAGAAACATCCCTTTTCAATTTGAGCATCATGTAAGTAACTATATTTGACTACTTACACCAATCAATTTACGTGAAGTCATTTGCGGAAGTTTATAGTATTGTTAGAAGATTTAAACTTGGAAAATTCATGCCAAAATCAAAATAAATCAGAATATCCCAAATGAGGTTTTGTCAAAAAGTGATAACTGTAGAATTTTTTCGAAAATTTCATCCAGTACTTTTTAACCAATGAAATTTGTTTTTTTTTTTGACATATCACAATGGCAACGTACCTATATATTTTGGTGAAAAATTTTTCTCATGGTTACCCAATAGCGAATTATATCGGAAATTTTTCGACTGCATCTACTATAGTATGTACTTCCCTATAAAAAATTGATAAAATTATAATTTTCAATTTTCTACCACTTTAAACCAATATATATATATATATATATATATATATATATATATATATATATATATATATATATATATATATATATATATATATATATATATATATATATATATATATATATATATATATATATATATTATATATATATATATATATATATATATATATATATATATATATATATATATATATTGAATTGAATTGACATTTACTTGGTGAAAACTCATATTCATAACCTCATAAAGAAACAAAAACTAACTTTTCACAGGTTTAAATAAAATCTATTGATTATTAATTCAAATCAAACACTTGGCTTACTGTTTCAAAAATATATATTGAAAATTAATAAAAATTAACAAAAAGTTGTCAACATGTTTCGGGTAGTGAACCCATTCTCAAGACTATTACTCATTAGTCCTGAGAGTGGGTTCACTACCCGAAACATGTTGACAACTTTTTGTTAATTTTTATTAACACGTTGACTGCCACGACAAGGTTCAAAATTTCGGTCCAAAAAGCCAATTTCATTTAATCATATTATATTACTGAAAACTCTATAGTACATAGTTATTATGAAAAAGCATTACGAATTATCTCGTAGTAGGCTTGTGCAGCAGAAATCTCTTGGCGGAAGCCAACTACGAGTTAGTTCGTACACAAACACTTTTAGAACTGTAGTTTTGCTGAAGCTGAATCAGAGATAGGAGACCATATTCAGCAGAAGTATCTTAAATATTGTCGAGTGCGTCACATATACTTCTTTCTACCGAAAAAAACAGCGTCCAACAAAGCCATGTCGTATAAGTATCAAAGCAAAAAATCACCGAGAAACGCGTTATTTTTGTCCGACCTGTGAGGAGAATCCAGCCCTTTGTGTGGAAGATTGTGTTGAAAAGTTTCATCAATGAAAATATTGTTTTACTTCTAGATTGTGAATAAATTTTTCATAATTATATTTTTGTTCTTTTATTAATAAATATTCTGTTCATGTAAGCCAGCATTGGTTTTTTGTTTTGTTCCTAGAAGCGATCTATCCATATTAGCACTGATAAACTACAAGTTTAATCGTAGCTGCACGAATATGGCAAGTAAACACTACGAGATAACTCGTAGTTGGCAGTCAACCTGTTAATTTTCAATATATATTTTTGAAACAGTAAGCCAAGTGTTTGATTTGAATTAATAATATTTAATCATGTTTCACCAAGAGCTAAGCAATGATTCAATCTCATTTATTAAAAATCTAATGAGTAAACGCGTTTCGTGATAACATTGACTTCATCTCATACTAAATTATGGTATTACAAAGCAATCTATTTATACGAAAAATTGAACATAACACAGGGGGGGGGTTCTTAGAGAAACTGAATAACAATAAGCAATTCATTCAGAGCTATTGGTAGGTACATTGAACAGATTTAGAAGAGGAGAAGGGTTTACTTCAATCTTGCCGTTAACTAAATTCCGGAAACCTAGTTAACGATCAGATTGAAGTAAACCCTTCTCCTCTTCTTAATCTGTTCAATATACCTACCAATAGCTCTGAATGAATTGCTTACTGTTATTTAGTTTCTCTAAGAACCCCCCTGTGTTATGTTCAATTTTTCGTATAAATAGATTGTTTTGTAATACCAGAATTTAGTACGAGATGAAGTCAATGTTATGACGAAACGCGTTTACTCATTAGATTTTATTTAAACCTGTGAAAGGTCAGTTTTTTGTTTCTTTATGAAGATATATATATATATATATATATATATATATATATATATATATATATATATATATCTATATATATATATATATATATATATATATATATATATATATATATATATATATATATATATATATATATATATAATATATATATATATAAATGAGTTATACAGGTGATGAAAACAACTCGCCAGTAGTAAGTCAGTTACAGGTCTCCCAAAAAATATGAACACCTTCAAGGAACTTCTACAAATAAACATATCTAGAAATATAGACGAGAAATCTGAATATAAATCATTTCAATGTAGAAGCTTCAGGCTTATGAATATTTGAAATATCGAATAAATTCCAGGTAAATGCAATATTAAATATACGGAAACATATTCAGGACATATTATATGACAGTGGCATTCCATAACACCGTGTCCAAGAGTCAACTTGCCATTGAAAATATATTGTGAAAAAACGTCACGCTTCGTAGGTATAAGTCGACTCAAAATTACCAGATATTCATATTATATGAAATATGACGACAATTTGTGTAGAATAATGTGAGTATTTTTCTGTATGAATCAACGCAAAAAATCGACCAACACGTCAAATGAGAATACAAATACAAATATTACTGTGGAACTAGTAAGTAGGTCTTAAGTTAACTCAAGATGAGTTATTTGATTAAATACACTTCAGATTCATTATATTCATTAGTAAGTACGCTATCTGGTGTATAGATGGCGCATGTTGTTTCAAAAATTACTGTGTTCGAAAGTAGCAACCTGATAGATTTTATGTTTGGAGATGCTGGATTGTTTTATTCGGGACCGAGAGAGCAGCATCTCCTGGTAAATAGTGAATTTGACGTCAAGCAAGACTGAAGATAACGAGGAGTAAAGGCGGACTACGATGGGCAGAGGTGTTAGTCCATTAGACACGATCTTCATCGGTTCGCTAGAAAGGAGTGGCGCCCAACAGACAATCAGCACGGAAGAAAAGGGATCACCTAGGTTCGACGACGAACTGTGCTCGTTGCAGACGACAAGAATGAAGACGGATTTCGGATGGGCACAGATGATAGTCCATTACTGATGTTGGTCCTCGATGTCGGAGTGATGAGGATCGTTTACCAGTGAATCGACACTAAAGCAAGCGGACATGCATGTTAACTACATCTCTAGAATCGTCGCGACGTAGAGAGTCATACACTTGAATCTTGAAATATAGACACAAGGAAGGTAGCAATTTTTAGTGCTGACCGCAGCACAAGAGTCCTAATCTAAGTGCGAACTGGAGGTTTAGTAGGAAAATGCCCGGAAACCAATAGAACAGATGTGTTTTTAGTGGAAAGGCGACTGATACATTATGCAACAGCCGAAGCCAAAACGGGCCGGGTTAGCAATCGGTATCGCTTATAAATATTTTACCTCAATTAAAAAAAAGAGTTGTTTACCGAACTAGTTACAAAAGTGCTTAGGTACGCTAGTTAGTATTCGGGAAGTACCGGGTTCAAACTCCGGCGTCGACTGGTACGCCATGAGTTTTTATCAGAGGTTTCTTCATGGAGTGAAGTAAGTCACTGCTTGCAAACTTACAAGGCTAATACTGTAACTATTTATCCCCTGAACTCTTCCCATACTTCCTCTCTTCTATGAATATCCTAACTCACCCATCCTTAATGCACTTATACATAAAAGTGTATACTCTGATCTGGCTGAAGAAGTTCATCCCCACAACTAAAAGCCCCTCACACATACTTTAGGGAGGAATGAAACACGCGCAACTTGCCGGTTTCTGCTGAGTTGCTTGGTATTTAATTGACAGCCATTACTTGTTATCAGTG
>JARQZK010001587.1:120000-135000 GCA_030704885.1 Cynegetis impunctata
CAGCTACTTACTGTAGCATGAGTGAAGAACCAATAGTATACAGTGTGTTTCATACGATCAGGAACACTTACCGTATATTTGAACGTCAATAACTTTGTTATTTCAAATGGAACACCCTATAGTTTTCCACTTGACATGATGCACTTTTTTATTTCCTTTTGAACCATATAATACATCCCTATACCTAAATGTGATGTTTCAGAAATTATCGAAGCCTTTTCGAAATCCTATGAATTTTTTGAATTAACATTATTTCATCTAGTAGTCTGATGTCATATACTTGAGTAATACATTAAAAGTTTGAGCTTCTGGAGTAAAAAAAGCCTTTACGATGAGGTTTTCAACTAACCTTCATCAACCGACAGATGTCCAATACTGAAGAATAAATCTTCAATATTATAAGTAAATTGAATTTGAACACTCTTAACTGTTGATTTTCTTTGCAGCATTGTGTTATCAATCCAACTGTATCTACTTTTTTTAGGTTAACTGGTTTTTATTGAAAATGAAACATTACTTGAAGATTAAAGTTTAAGGTTAAATTAAAAAAATTATAATAAATGTTCGACATGACCACCATCTACTTCAATGCAGCATCTAATTCTTTTTTCGAATGAGTTTCTGATATTTTTTAACATATTTGGAGTTACGGTTTGGAAGGCATTTCTAATTCTTTCTTTCATATCATCCGGAGTAGTGGGTGGTGTACTGTATACAATATCCTTTATATATCCCCATAAAAAAAAAAATCCAAGGGTGTGAGATCGGGCGATCTCGCTGGCCAGTTATAAGGACCACCTCTCCCAATCCATTCATCTGTAAATTTTCTGTCCAGATAATTCCTAACAACACGATTGAAATGTGCCGGAGCACCATCTAATTGTAACCACATCATCTGTCTCACATTCAAAGGAATATTTTCCAGAAGATTCCAAAATTCTGTTTTCATGAATCTTAAAAATTTCCTTCCATTCAGATGCCCGTCAAAGAAATAAGGACCAATTATGGTGTCTCCTATGAATCCACCGAATGAGTTCTCCACCGCTTCTGGCGATCGACGGTTCGAAATAAATGTTTGTTTCGGTGGTCATAATAATGAAAGTTATGACGATTAATCAGACCATTGTTATGAAAGGTTGATTCATCTGTGAATAAAATATGTTCAAAAAGTTCATCTCTTCGCCAACTCGTTCAAGATACCATAAACAGAATCTAGCCTACGTACAAAGTCCCTTCCATACAGCTGTTGATGCAGCTGAATGTGATATGGGATGATATTTATGTTTTCTAATAATTCTGCTCTTACACTCGATTGAGTTATACATGTTGCATTAGCAATGGCTCTAGTACTAGTATTGGGATCTTCAATCACAGATTGCAAAAACTTCGAAATTGTGTTCCTCATTACCAGTAACTGGTTTTCGATATCTCTCGAACAGTGTTATCGATACTACCTGTTTCTTCGAAATCTGTCTAATAATCTCTGAAATACATTTTTGTCAGGAATGCTCCCTTTATCTGGGTACTTCTGTGCATAAACCCTCGACGCTAACATAAGCAATTTTCTAACACTCTCCAATGGTTTAAATATCATATTAATTCTTTCTTCAAGTGTGAACTTTTCATTTTACTTCTCAGCAGGACGAATTCAGCACAAACTTATGACAGAAATATTGCTAATTTGACAGGAGCCTACTTAGAACAACAACTACAACAGGGTTTAATGTATTACTCAAGTATATGACATCAGACTACTAGATGAAATAATGTTAATTCAAAAAAATTCATAGGGATTTTCGAAAAAGGGCTTCGATCATTTCTGAAACATTCATATTTTAGGTATAGGGATGTATTATATGGTTCAAAAGGAAATAAAAAAGGTGCATCATGTCAAGTGGAAAAATTATAGGGTGTTCCATTTGAAATAACAAAGTTATTGACGTTCAAATATACGGTAAGTGTTCCTGATAGTATGAAACACACTGTATACTATTGGTTCTTCACTCATGCTGCAGTAAGTAGCTGAAATTGATTTGAGTGGGTTTTCTAAATTTCGTACACCTGCTTTGGCTAATTCAAATGATATTGAATTTTTTCGACCGCCTTACATTTTGAGAAAAAGTTGAATATCTCATAAATAGAGAGAGCTAGGGATAGGGACACATTAGCAAAGTTAGCTTATTTTGTCTCAAGTAATTCAAAAATGCAAGAAAATACAGGGTGTTCCATTAAAAAAAATATAACTTTGATATGTCACGCTCTTTTGAAACACCCTGTATGAAAGTCATTATTTTTAAATTGTAGTTCAGATCGACGTGCATATACTTCCATAGACCGTTTACCGAAAAAAAATACCATTTGGCCACGAGAGTCCGAGGCGTTCAGCTTGACTCACCCTGTATATATATATATATTTAATATATCAGAATATCAGGAAGGCAGTCTGTCGGGAAATTGAAAATCTTATTTTTTTCGTCAACTCTATTGTAAGATGAATTACATCAATAAAATTTTTTTTGAAAACACACAATTCACTTGTCTCTTCTAACGTTAAAGTTATAGACCATCATGATAATTACAAGAAAAGATTATTTTTGGAAATGTGTCATATAAAAAGAAATGAAAATTATGTGAATCATAAATCTGACACGGGTCAACTAAACAACATTTATTATAAAATTTGTATGCATTCATATACCTATATGTAGATTATCTCCGCCTGGTGACAAACTAAACATTCACACTCGTAGCTCACCGAAACTATGCTGATTTTCATGCAGTCGTGTTGCATCCGTTGAATGTTGCGTTTGTATTTCAATTTTTCAAAGCTCTAGACCTGTCTCTTTTATTTGTGTGTTTTCCAGTAATTGTTTATTGAAGTTATTTATTGTATTGAAGAGTTGATGAGAAAATATGACTGCCTTCCTGATATTCTGATATATTGAAATTACAATCGGTCTATAACAAGATTCCTTAATCATATATATATATATATATATACTATATAGTATATATATATATATATATATATATATATATATATATATATATATATATATATATATATAATATATATATATATATATATATATATATATATATATATATATATATATATATATATATATATATATACTTACCTATATATATATATATATAACTTTTTGATAAATATTATCAATAACAGGCTTGGTGAATCTCAAATCGATTTTATTAAAAAGTTTACGTTTCGCTACGACATTCGTGGCTTTTTCAAAACTTTTGAAATATTGAAATTTCTTTGACATTTATTGATTTGAAAAAATTTGAATAGTTGAAAAATACTACTTTTTTTTCATCAAAATTTTACGGCTGTGGCCATTCTCTGTTATTCATAACGTGCTATTCAGTCCAATATTAACATTCAAATCTATTATTATTAAATGTCAAAGAAATTTCAATATTTCAAAAGTTTTGGAAAATCCACGAATGTCGTAGCGAAACGAAAACTTTTTAATAAAATCGAGCCTGTTATTGCTAATAATTATCAAAAAGTTAAAAATAGTTCGCAGGCAACAACAATTCAAATATATATATATATATATATATATATATATATATATATATATATATATATATATATATATACTATATATATATATATATATATATATATATATAATATATATATATATATATATATAAATATATATATATATATATATAATTATATATATGCCTATGCCCAATTTTTATTCATTCATTCATTTTTAGCAATAACTGGCTATTGATATTTGAGAAACGATTTTAATGACATGTTTTTTTTTCCTCAAGAAATTCACAACTTTTTCAAAACTATTGTATGATTAAAATAAATGTGAAAATTTCGAGTTAGACAAAAATTGCAAACCCAAAAAAAAGAAAACTATTTACATATTCATTTCCAGCGGCTGTGGACATCTGAAGTTGCTTATTAAGTTCCATTCAGTTCAATATGAGTAGCCAGGTCTACTAACATGATATGTTCGAGGAAAGCATTTAAAATATTACCCACATACATAATATGTTTTTGGAGTATACGATTTATTGATATGTCTTTAAAAAGTCATCATTAGCTATTATAATAAAATATCTACATTGAACAAATTATGATTAATGTTATAATTATACTGAAAAAACTTTTGAAAGAATAATTTAAAGCTCAAAAATATCCCAAAACCCAAACTACACCACTAATAATCAAGCATATAAATCATGAAAATCACATTGATGGCACAAAATTTGTAGAAATAGATGAAGTTAAAAATTATTCGAAAAACTGTAATGAAAGTATCAAATCATAGAACAGATATGAAACATTCAAGCAACTGAAGGAGCCACAGCCGCATAAAAAACAGTTTCCTATTTTCTGATTCTCTCAAGTACATTGAATTTTGAAACGTCATGAAATTCACCACGGAATTTCAATTTGTCAAATAAACATTTTTCATTATTTATATTTATATTTATATATATATATATATATATATATATATATATATATATATATATATATATATATATATATATACATATATATATATATTTATATATATATATTTATATATATATATATATATATATATATATATATATATAATTATATATATATATATGGTTTATTCTGTGAAGTTACAGGTATAAACAGTAATCACACAGGCGTGAGCCTGTACGTGATTTTAAACTAAACAAAATATAATACAGTAGCCGATATTCAAATTAATTTATAAATTCTTGGGACACAAAGCAATATAACATGAAAACACAAAAAAGTTCAAAATCTTTTGAGGATGGTATCATTAGGGATTTATCATTGAATTAAAATATCTCCTCCCCTTTTCAATCACCGAACTTTTCATTTTTTTTTCTTCATATTTAGATTAACTATATTCCTCAGGTCTTTAGGCACTGCGGCATATATAGGTGTGAGGTATTTACTCATCTTGTTACGCGTTTCATATTCATATTCAGCTTTTCTGAGTTGAATTTTACGTGATATAGATCTAGTGTCATGAGATCCGATGGACGGCGCTGTGATATGTTCAGGTGTCATATAAAGTATGCTTCCTACAAATTATTCGGTGGTTATTTGGATTTGATATCGTTGGTCACTCTGTAGATGGACGAGACACTACTAATGAGCTCGTTGAAAGGTAATTCCTTATAGTCGGATCTATTGATATTCATCCTCATGATGAATATCAATATGATGAATTTTCTGAAAATGATCTGTTTTACGTTTCCTTCGGAAGGACTAATAGTTCACGTTATTCTCCCATCTGCAGAATGTTGAACGGTTATAATGAGTCTTTTGCTGATATATATATATGTTCAATATATCCTTAAATACCTTCAGGCGCTTATTGAAGCAAATATTTCTGTAACTGTGCTGAAGCGTTCTGCTTAGTTTGATATTTGTTGATTTTTGTCATCCTTAGATCTTAGATCACGCCAAAGTGAGTAATACGGGAATCCTTATAGGAACAATTGATAATTATATTAGGGCTTGCAATCGTCATTTTTGACATAAAAACCTAAATATGTCAAAAACGCTTAGACTTAGGTATAGGAGATAATTCATAAAATCTTCCTAGAATCTTAAAATGTATCAATAAATAGGGTATCCAATTTAAAATAAGCAAGTGGGTATCTACTTCCGGTATTACCGGAAGAGCCACCATCTTGAAAATATTTTAGTCGAGTTGCCCCTATCAACTTTAGTATACTGTCAAATTTTCAAAATTTTCCTATGTGTTTTCCATATACAAATCGCGCTCTTTCCCGGTGGGACACCCTGTATATATATATATATATATATATATATATATATATATATATATATATATATATATATATATATATATATATATATATATATATATATATATATATATATATATATATATATATATATACGCACGAACGAGTCAGTTTGAAAATATAATTCATTCAAGTCGTGAGATGGTTTAATTTTTCAATGAAAGTGATAACATTGTAATACTAGTGTGAAAGCAATTGAATATTAATGGAGCTCAAAGCATGAGTGATTCAGATTAGTCTACAAACTTTCAATTACTTATGCACACTCTGTGCTTATGTTTTAGCCGTCAGGTAAGGCGATATTCTATTATTTATATACCATGGTCGGTGCTGGTCTAACAACTGAGTTATGGTCCAACTAGGTTGTCTTTATAAATTTGTTACTCCCAGACCTCACACTTTACAAAATTACCATATTCATTCATAATAGGCTTCGACTGTCTAGAACTTATCTGCTGAATAATTTAATGTTTCTTACTTTTACGGTGCGATATTGATAATCTGAATGAAGATTCAATAAATTAATAAATGCGATTCTCTTCCTACGTTGTTGTAGTTAAGCCGCAGGAAACTCTTTAGTTAGTTCATTTCTTTATTTTCACGTAACACATGTTAACCCTCTCGCTCACCTTGTCCTCAATTCAGGACAACCTACTTTGGATTTTTTCCTATGAAGTGCCGCTTGCTCTTACTTCTCTGTCACATTGTTCTCAGTTGTGGACATCATATACTTCCAAATGAATATATGTGCTGCCATCTACAAGCTGATGGAAAAAAAATTCATTCATTTGAAATATAGGTTTCCGTAGGGTAGCTGTGACAGCAGTTTAGCGCTCTACTGTTTATTTTTTGTTAGTTATATTCGTTAGACCACGTGTTTGAAAACTGTTTGTTCACGTTCACAATAAGTGTAGACTTGTTCCAAAGTAATTGTGTTTGGTGACTTTTGTGCATATTGTAATCAGCGATTTTTGAAAGTGTGGTGTCCTAATTTGAGGATATTGTGAGCTAGCGGTAAACGCAACATCTAGGTGAATATAACAGCACTTTTATTTTATTTCTGCAAAAGTTAAATTTTATACATTTTAGTACTTCGAAAATGGACCATTCATGAAATAACATACCCTGTAATGTTATTTTAATAAAACATATTAATATTTTACCCTCTGAACGTATTTCTGAAAATTTTTTGTCTTCCATCAGCTCATGATGTCCTCAATTGGGGACATGTCATAGTGCCCAAATGGAGCATTTTGAAAATCTGAATTTGACATCAAAAATTTTCAAAAAATCATAAGTTGCATCACAGTAAATTTCAGATTTGTCGCTCCAATAGTTTTAATTCGTGACCGAGAGGGTTAAAATTAAAAACACGTGAGCAGTAGAGCTTTGTCAATAAGGTCGTATTTTTCTCGCAAAGTGTATCGCGTCGAGATGCGATTTGAAAGGAATGATCCATGGTTTGAAAAAGTACGATTTAACAGGGCAGTTGGAAGAAAAAATAGAAACTCACAAAGGATCATATTCGAACATGCACTCAATCAACGTACCAAATTTCAACACTCTAACTCAATCTGCAGAAGCTGTGCAGGTGACAAATTTTCACTAACAACGAAAACATGAGACACAGCTAAGTAAAAATAGTGGTGGTTGAATTGTATGATCAATCGAAATCATATTCCAGGAGGTCAAAAACAGATAAAAATAAATAGAGGAGCTATGAAAATGGGTTGAACCACTGAAAAACATAAAATATCTACATGCATATACACTTTTCTAACATTAACTCAATGCACGTACCCTCTAATTCAATTTTGGGACTGGTTTGAGCACGCAAAAAAAGGTTTATTTCAGATCTTCAGGATCCATCGGAAAATTTTCCCTTATATAACTTGTAACGTGTAAATTCTCCACGTAACCGCTGCCACTGAATTCTACATCGAAATACCGTGATTCACGCTATTAAATGATACCTTACTTTTGTTTCACGGATGAATAATAGACTCGCCAAGTTAGGAATGACTTGCGTACGACGAGAATATCGAGATAGCGTCGAATTTGCAGGTAAAACATCGCTCTCTTTTGGCAAGTATCCGTTGAAGATACAACATCGTTAAGAGTCAAATAATATTCAATATCTATTAAACGAATATTCAGTTCATTGAAATTATTAAGTATCTGTGTCGTCTGATAGACGGTAAGTTATGAGAAGAAATCTAATTATTTCGTATAAATACATTATCTTGAAAATCTGAATTGATTCCTTGTTTCATTTTCCGCCATTTCATTTTTTTATTTATCTATATTAAATTATTTATCTTTCAATATTGAAATAATCATCTTACATTTCTTAATTTAAAATATTTTTAATTTATTCGCTTATTTCACTCTCTCAATTTGACACAAGATTTTGGTAGGCTAACGATGGCAAATTTCACGTGGTCATATCTTATGTTCAGTTTAATGTTGGAACATATACTGTCTTTCTTAGCATCTTTGCTTGAGATGAATCTAAATGTTAATTTGAATTGGCCATCGATGCCCTACAGAGATTCTTGGGAGATTTTAAATTTGAGATTGTATGTTGATTTGCCCCGAATTATTTTAGTCACCTTGGCTGGAGCTAGGAAGCACTTTGATAGGAACTAAAAAACCACTTTGGCTGGAACCATAAAGGAAATCTAACTGAAGCTTCTATATAACCACAGCTAGAACTACCAAGCAACTAGGGACGAAGATTGCCAAGCGCGGGGACAAGAATCAAAAGAGTACAATCCACCGAGAATACAGTCAATAAAACGTCGATAGAAAATTGATGAAATAAACATATAAGTCTCTTGTATATCATAAGAAAGTAGTAAATACCTTCATTTTATATCTTGTTGTTATTTCTGAAAACTAACTAGAACCTATATATGTATAACCAATCTCTCAGCTAGCTCGGGCATATATTAAAAGGGAGAGTGGTTACAAACTCCCCACCAATTTCTAAAGTTTGGAGATGGAAGAATTTGAATGTTTAGTCCCAAAAACAATTTTTTTTAGAAATATGTACTTTAGAATTGAAAAAACTATTAATTTATACAACTAAAACAAATTTTTAAAAAGTTATTGATCAACAGCAATGGTTCACCTGTATTATCAAAATCAATTCTCAAAATCATTTAGGCCTTCAAGATCTCCATCAATTATAGAATAACATACTTCACATTACTTATTCAATTAAAAAATTCATGAAATAGTAAAAGTTAGATAGTATCAGAGATTTCGGCGTCAGTCTCAGTCTTGGCCAAAACCGAAACTTCAAAAGGTTATGTTTCCATAGAAAAAAGTGAAAATAGGAGTACCACAAGGATCAGTGTTGGGACCTCTTCTGTACTTGCTGTATGTAAATGGCCTTAAATTTTTAGAATTAAAATCTAGATGCCTCATGTTTGCGGATGATACCACACTAGTGCTGAAGACCTGAAAGTATATAACCAATGGCTGTGTTATAATAAGCTAAAAGTAAATATAGACAAGACTGTATATACCTATGCTCATTAGTCAAAAAAAAAACAAAAGGAGAGAGGATGTTAATGTTAAATGAAATTAAATTAAAAGAAGTAGGAATTTATAAATACTTGGGACTGACTATAAAAAAGAACCTTTCATGGGAAAAACACATTGAAAGTCTTAGTAAAAAATATCACCTATGATTGGAGCCATTGACG
Organism: Cynegetis impunctata; assembly: GCA_030704885.1. Classification (NCBI taxonomy): domain Eukaryota; kingdom Metazoa; phylum Arthropoda; class Insecta; order Coleoptera; family Coccinellidae; genus Cynegetis; species Cynegetis impunctata. Next base: position 129,552 of record JARQZK010001587.1, read on the forward strand.
ATGTAGTGATCAATTGAATACAAACACCCAAGAGTTAATATATTACGCTTTTATTGAACCACACTTCAGATATATGATCCCATGTTGGGGGAATACAGCAAAAAGTTTAATTGAAAAGATTCAAAGAACCCAAAATAAGGCCATAAAAAGTATACATCGTTTAGATTGGCATACTCTTCAGTTATACCAGGCTACAGAGTACCTGAATATTGCTGATATTAAAACTGTGGAACAAGTTAAACTTATTTATTTTATAAAAAATCGAAGCATAAAAACTCAAGCAGGACTAATACAGCAGCCAGAATTTCACGCATATCAAAAACGTAGAAAAGAGGAATTTAGAAATGAATATGCCAGAACACAAAAAGGACAAAATGCTCCCATATATCAAGGATGTATAAAATATAATACCATCCCACTAATGATAAAAGAAGAAAAGACAACTAAAAAAATGTGCCCTAATCTAAGGAAGTACTTGACCTCTCTTCATGTGCAAAATATCTAATATTTCTAATGTGTTTGTAAGAATTTATTCTTGTTTTTGGATTTTTTGTTGATGAGAGGATTATGTTATTTGTTTCAAAGGCTCCTGTACCAGTTTGAATTTAAGACTGTTTTGGAGTCTGTGATGAATAAATAAATTATTATTATTATAAATCAATTATTATTAACCATAATTGTTGATACGTAACGTACGAAAAGCTATGCATTACTGTATTAACTGAACCAAATATTGTTATTAATCAACCATCATACACTAAATCACTGCAATAGCGTTATAAAACTACCTTTCTTCACAAAAATAATGCCATTTCGTTTTTCGCTGCTCAGTGCACTAAGCATGTCACATCGCAGCGCTAAACCTCTCGAATTCAGTTTCGGTTTCGGCTGGACGTCAGCATATATATATATATATATATATATATATATATATATATATATATATATATATATATATATATATATATATATATATATATATAAAAATATATATTATGTATATATAACTTTTTGGTAATTATTAGCAATAATAGGCTTGATGAATTTCAAAAAACTCGATTTTATTAAAAAGTTGACGTTTCGCCACGACATTCGTGGCTTTTTCAAAAGTTTTGAAAAAGCCACGAATGTCGCGGCGAAAGGTAAACTTTTTTATAAAATTGGGAGTTTTGAAACTAACAGAGCCTGTTATTGTTAATAATTACCAAAAAGTTAAAAATAGTTCACAGGCAACAATTCAAATAAATAATTAATATATATATATATTATATATATATATATATATATATTATATATATAATATATATATATATATATATATATATATATATATATATATATATATATATATATATATATATATATATATATATATATATATATATATATGGTATGTATGGTATGTATATAAATATTTGTCATGGAATCCGACAGAGAAATATCAGAGCCGAAGTAATCCGGGACTTAAAATTTCTGAATTCTACCCAGTAACTACTCTCGTATTTAAAGCAACCACACCTTCCTATAGTGTATTTTATTTATATTCATGTTGTTGCGATTTCAAAGATTTTCATTTTGTCGCCCATAATAAATATGTTAACAAAACTCTGAACAACAAATCTTCGTATGAATTGCTAAACGAATCTGTACTCTAAACAGTAAATGTCAGATTTAATCAAGATGCAGCACAATGTGATAGTGAATTTATATCCACTGAACGCCCTTGATTTCGTCACTATTATGAATAATTTTCTTATATCTCTCCATCATTCTTTATTTACCGCACATTCAACTGAATAACAGTTTGTCACAAATTCCGTTTGTGGCACACATACCAAATAAATAGAATCTCAGAATTAAGCGTACATTCAGAGGTAGAAAACTATCTATTTTATAAGTTACTCCTTAATGAAATAGGACAGAATTAATATATTTCTTTTAATGCTACTGCAATTGCTATTTTGTCTGTAGATATACTTGAACACATAAATTCGAATTCAATATTAATTTTCAGTTTTTATTGAATGATGAAATAGAATCTAAGAATGCATTCCTAAAAAAACCTGTGAAAATTTGTTCTCATGGGGTAATAGGTACTGCCATTCTAATTATGTATTATTGGTTCTATATGAAATATCATTCTTCGAAAAAAAGTCTCATTCGAAAAAGTTATTGTTCATGATCATTTTACACTCCAAATCTATCGTCCAATCAAAAAGCTATGTAAGCTATTTAAAATATTTGTTTCTTAGCCGTTTTTTTTTAACGCAATATAGGTTTTAACTTCGGAAGAATTCCTAGTGAGCTAAATTTTGCATACACCTTTATTACGGAATTTTCATAAATATGTGAAAAATCGACATATATTGCCGGTTATAAAAGTTATGAAGTTCAAAAGGTCTCGAAAAACAGTTTTTCGCGAATATTTCGCGACCTATTGCACGGAGGTCACTAGAGGTCATAATAAAAATAGTTCATCGTGCAATTATCTATAAAAATAAATTCAGCATTTTTCTGTTCGATTCTGGATTAGAGCACTGAAAAAGCGACTAGTATGCATTCACATACGGTATTTTATACCGTATATCAAGGCGTAAACTCTATTGCTCTATATTCATGTTTTTAAGTATATTCAAAACTTTCATCTGAAGCGGGGTATTTATTGAAAAATATACTTATATCAAAGAGGTTTCGGAACTTAGTAAAATCTAAAGGATGTTTCAATAAGAGCGCAAGATTTGAATTGCGCGTCATGTTTGACAGTCATAATGTCACATGATTATGACGTCACAGATCGAAAGTTGATAGATGGGAGTTAGTTAACATGGAGCATTCGAGCATTATACGGTAGAACAACGCTTCCTGATTGTCAAAAATTATTATCAAAATGGTGAAAGTTTAATTGCCACTATTCGTAAAGTGCGTCCAATTTTTGGTCGGAATAATGTGCCTAATTCATCTGTGAAAAGAATAATCAAAAAATTCGGAAGTACGGGTTCGGTTAGTGATGTGAAACACACGATACAAGCTCGTAGAGGTCGATCAGAATAAAACATCACGGCAGTTCGTCAGAGGAAGGCCAGAGACGTCTACTCGCTATCGGCAATAAGAATTGGACATTTCAGCAGGCACTCATCAGCGAATTCTCACTAAAGATTTACAGCTGCATGCCTACAAAATCCAACTGACTCAATAACTTCTGCCAGTAGACTATGAACAGCGAAGAGAGTTCACTAAATCCTTGAGCAACCTGCTGATTTTACAAACAAAATAATTTTCAGTGATGAGGCTCATTTTCACCTCAATGGCTCCGTTGATAGACATAACTGTCGCTTTTGGGGCTTAGAAAATCCACAAATGATTCATCAGAAAACAATGCATCCACAACGCGTCACTGTATGGTGTGCATTATGGTATGGAGGAATAATTTTTCCGTTTTTCTTCGAAAACGAAGAAGGTAATGCAGTAACGATGGATGGCGAAGGTTATTGTGCTATGATAACACAGTTTCTTGTGCCTCATTTGGAAGCTATTGATCTTGACGACATGCAGTTTCAGCAGGACGGTGCCACATGTCATACCGCCCGTGAAACATGACGATCTTGAACGAGTTTGCTCCTGGTCGTGTCATTTTCCGATTTGGTGACCAGAATTGGCCTCAACGCACTTGCGACTTAACGCCTTTAGACTTCTGGCTGTGGGGTTATCTAAAGTCACAGGTTTATGCCAATAAGCCTGCAATCATCGAAGCATTGAAAGCCGAAATTAGACGATGTATCAATGACATATCACCACATTCAATAACGTTATTGAAAATTTCGTCAAATGATACGCATATGCCAGCAAAGCCGAGGCGGCCATTTACAAGATATTTTGTTTCATAGATAACGCCCAAATGTATATTTTCTAAATCAATAAATATTTTAATACTTTGCTACCGAAAACCATGTTTTATTGAACACTGAAATCTTGCGCTCTTATTGAAGCACCCTTTACTATATATTAACAAACGACCTTCACTGGCAGATATTTTATTGTTCTCCGTCCCTTTATATCTGTTATAGGACTGTGTTTACCTCAGTTGAAACTTATTTCTTGAGTATTAAAGATCTATTTTAGTAGTTTAGTCATGCTCTTCAACAATTTTCATACTGAGTGATACATGTTTTATATGCAGTGATGTGTGATTGTCGGATTGTGATGTAGTAGAAGTTACATGTGGTTTGAAAACATTAAAAAATTCTAGTATCGATGAGGTAATATTGAATATTTTAATACTGTGACTTCTATGAATACCCAACAGTATTATATTTATCAAGTGTAGTAACAACTTTATTAAAACCATCACCCGATGATCTACTGAACAAAATCTTTTGTAATTGTACAAAAGGTTGTGGCGGAAAATATGGATGCAAAAAAATTGATTTGAGATGCTCAAAAGTTTGTGAATATTGCCGTGACCAGTCATGCTTAAACGCTGAATCGACTAATGAAGATGATGAAGATGTCGACTGAAGTATAGGAATATGTCCACTCCATGTTTCGTCATCAACTTTTAATGATATGATGATATCTGAGGATATTGACAATTAATGAATTAACATTTATACTATCTGTATTTTTTAGTTTTTGAATAAAAACTTTCTTCACTCTTAAATGAAAACACCTTTTATTACATATCATGGGACGGAGGCTCCGTGGCTGAGCGGTATAGGTCGCCGCTATGCCGTCTTCGTTGACGGAGTTGGTGGGTTCGATTCCCACCGTGTTCTTGGGTGTTTGTATGCGTTCTGAGATTTTAGTGGTTCCCCTCATTTAGTATTTGATGGCTAAATGTCCAGTGTTGACGAAGCCAAATTGTACGGAGGACGGGCGTGTGAGAGGGCACACGTCCCTCCTCTTAAAAAAAAAAAAAAAAAAAAACATATCATGGATTATGACTACTGGGAAAACAATGTAAAAAACGCGCTTAGCATTCTACCTCGAGGGTGTTGGGGAAATGAGTGCATAATCATAATGTAGTCGCTTTCTCAGCGCTCAACTCCAAAAACGGCGAATCTAATAGAAAAATCTGGAAGGTATTTTTTAAAGACAATTGTACGATAAACATTATCTGTTATAACCTCTATTAACCTCTGAGCCATAGCTCGCGAGATATTCGCGGAAAAATGATTTTCGCGACATTTCGACCTTTATAACTTTTTTAGCCGGCACGGTATCAATGACGATTTTGCACATACTCATTGAAATCCCGTAATGAATGTGTGTTAGCTCACTACAAATTTTTCCGCAGATTAAGGCTTAAAAATTCTGAAATTACTGCATTATATGGCGTTATAGTTGATTATGGACAATCATTTCCAGAAAATTTTATTCCTTCTTTCCATCCATATACAAAAATTGTTTTCTTTGTTTGAACTGAGTATTTGTTGAGCATATTCTTTCATTA